>SCLH01001385.1:57757-77291 GCA_004367855.1 Oikopleura vanhoeffeni
TATCATAAGTCGCAAGAATTATTGGCAAAAATTAACAATAAAAGAGTTGATTTAGATCTAAAAATTTCTGATATTGTTGACAACTGGCAATTAATAGACAGTTGGCAGAACGATTGTTTTACCATAAGGAAAGCCAAAGAAGTTTTAATTAATGAACAAGATGCCCCAAATAATTTAAGAAAGGTTGGTACCCTCATAAATAACCAGGAATGTAAATTATTCAACGGATGTCTAGTTCGATATGATAAGGATTTAGTGAATGAAAAACTGATGAAAATCATTTTGCCAGAAGAATATAAAAGCCAAGTCGCCATCGCCCTTCATAATACCTTCGGTCACGGCTCTGTGTCCCGTTTAGCGAATTCCGCTAAACGACTTTTTTCAATTAAAAACATCCAAGACCAAATTAGCACATTATGTAATAAATCTGTAAATTTGAACAGTGAAATTGGTTTTTTAAGAATTTTGGCGTCAATTTGAAAATTTGATTTTTTATTAATTAAATTTTAATTTGAACGAACGAAAACCAAAAATTCGTGATTCATTATAGCCTGTTGAAGAATAAATGAAAATTTAGCAAATCACACTGCACCATTTCAGCGCCACTTGATTCAAGATAAACAGAAAACTAATTTGAGGTTACTTTCAAATCAGCATTGCCAAATATAGGAGTCTTCGAATCCTACTACGAGAAATTACTTTTTGCATAACAGCTGCAAAGCCGGAACAAAGGAAAACAAATAATATAACATTATTAATCAAATTAATCTGTCGATTCTTATATGAAAGTTAACAAAAATAAAAAAATTTATGCAACATGCAATAAAAAGCCACTTATCTGAAATTATTGTCATGTTTGATATGTATTAACATTTTTTTATCCTTTAACAGTGATAGGGAATGAGGGCAGAATTTTAGATTTTTATATGAGTGTATTAAATTAACGAAATATTGTGAAAAACTTAACATGGTAAAGAAAAAAACGAAAAAATTATTGAATTGAAAAATTTGAGGTGAACTTTATTTCCAAGATATTTGGCCCCCAAGTTCAAAATTACAAATTTCGATGTAGGCGAATTCGAAGTTTTTTGACTTCATTTTGTAAGTTTTTAATGGTTATTTCGTTTGATTCTGCATCGACTTCCAAATCGATTATTTTTTTTTCAGACGATTTTAATTTATTTTTCATGCTTTCCATTTCGACCAAAATAGATTTATTTTCATTCTTTAATTGTATTTCCATTTGATGATATTTTTCTTCCCAAGCATTAACTTCTGATCTTATATGCACGTTACGCAGTCTCAGTACTGTCACCATTTTTTTCAAATGGTCAAGTTCTTATACAAAGTTTTCAAGTTATAACTAACTGGGTCATCTTTAAATGACTCAATTTTATTCTTTTAAACATTTCGAGATGAAGTTAAAACTTGTACTAAAAATATGATATCCTTTTCTCAACCTAAGTCCATCTTGAAAATGCTTACTATCTCTATAGCGCGTGTACGAATCCCACTTATGTTGTCTCAGTGATTGTATAAGTATGATTATAGGCAAGGGTGCTTGATATTAAGACCGCGAAAGTTGATCGGTTCATTATCACTCAAGCAATCACTAATACCATATTGGTTGGATTCGAACACGCGCTTTAGAGATAATAAGCATTTTAACGTGGACTTAGGTTGAAAAAAAGATATTGAGCGGCGTCTGGAGTGTGACTGGCAATGAATTTTTTGATAATTCTTGAAAATTTTGAAAGGTTCTATTTTTATTTTATTCAGAGCGATATAGAGGAGATATACAGTGTTGCCACTAAAACGCGCTAGACACCAGAAAGCGCTGCGAGACTCTATCCAATCGGTTATTTTGGTCGATTTTTTTTGCTAACACTACCCCCTTAAACCACTTTTCAAATTTCAAAACTTTTTCTTTGTCTTTAGCCGATTCATTTTTTAGTACACCACTTTCATCAACATCAGAACTATCATCAAATGGAAATGATGTGTTACCAAGTTTACTATTTTCAATTTGAGACACGGTTTCTACAAACTGTGGAATGTCGTCAAACGAATCAATTTCATTTTCTGGTTCTTCGGGATTGGTTTTGTCAGCAATTTCTACGAAATAATGAAACTTATAAGAGAGTCCGACAAAGTTCGTGGAAAAACGCAATGTTTTTTTGAATTTTTTCAAAATCAAGAATTTAAAAAATGGTAAAGGGACATATCCTTTTCCGAACGGAACTCCATCTCAAAAACGCTTACTATCTCTATAGCGCGTGTTCGAATCCCACTCATGTTGCTTTAGTGATTATCTTGAATATGATTATAGGCAAGGGTCTTGATAATGGAACCGCTAAAATTTATCGATGTGTAATCACTCAAGCAATCACTAAGACAATCACTTACACAACATCAGTGGGATTCGAACACGTGCTATAGAGATAGTAAGCGTTTTTGAGATGGAGTTCCGTTCGGAAAAGGATATCGCCGAAAAAAAGTTGGAAATTTTTTTCAAAATCAGATAAAAATGACATCTTGTTAAAAAATATAACAAATGGATGAGGCAAAAAATAAAGCTCCGTTCGGAAATTTCTTTTTTATTAAAATACTTATACTGACCTATATTTTCGAAAATATCCGTTGAGTCACATTTTTTTTCTTCAAAAGTCAAATCAACAATATCTTCAGCATTCTCGGGTCGATAATTTTCCTCAAAATTAAAAAAACGGTTTTCGGGACTTGATTGGTCGGAAATGTCAGAATCGTACATTGAAGTTATTTCATGAAGTTCAATCATTTCGATATCTTCGGTTGGATTTTCAATGTTAACACTTTTTTCTGTATTCATTACAATATCAACATCTTCGTTAACATTTTCGATCATTTCGATGTCTTTTTCTTCTTCATTTGTAATAGTTTTACCAAAATCGATAGAATCATTGGCTCTTTTGAAGGTTTTTTGTCTTGACTGAACTTTATATATGAATTAAATTGTCCAAAACTTGTTCCTTGAATGTGATTTTTGACTCATAAAGTTAATTATATCCTGTATATCCCCTATTCACACTTTTGTAAATATCCCAGCCCTACTACTTAAAAAAACACTACGTTTCCTAAGCAGGGCCGGGATATTTACAAAAGTGTGAGTAAGAGATATATCGAAAAAAACTTTTTCAAAGATAATAATTTTTAAACCTGATTAGCAGCAGACAATCTGTTTTTTTGATTGTTTAACAGGAGCCACATTTCGAGAAATTGAAGTAGAAGAACAAGGCATCGCTAGAGCTACAAAACTTTTTAATTTTTAAAAGACCATAAATTCAAAAATTTTACAAAATCAGTGTAAAGTTGATTAATTATATCAACCTCAGACCCTCAAAATCAGCTCAAAAAACGTTTTTTGGTTATTCTGGAGCGAATTTATTTCAAAATTTCAAAAAAGATAGTAACAGACCTGCGTACGTATTTTTTTGTTGATAAAAGCTACACACAATTTCCCTACTTTCAAAATCACAGGGAAATAGGCTGTTTGCGACAAAATATGACTTTATTTTTAAGCTCGTTCCTGATTGGTCGAGCAATCAGTGATCTTCAATAAAAAAGATATAATTACCTTGAGCCACTTCATCGCTATACAGGTCTTTCAAATATGATGCCTGCGCAGATAAAGACTTGTGTCCCGCCTTAAATAGCCGCGTTAATAATTATTATTCAACCCTACTTTAGGCCTTTTCAATTTTTGAAATTTAAGTAGACTGACGTACCTTGTTTGCAACAATTAAATCTGGAAAAAGCTTCAAAAGAGTCTGGATTCCAGTAGATCTTAAAATTATTATTAAAAAAGCTCTTAGAAAATGTTTAAGCGATAATTTCTAAAAATGTGTCATCAATAAGTATGATTGACTACAAAAAATTCACTTCTAAGAGGCATTTTGGTTGACAAAAGTATATATACTTTCTAGATATTTTTAAGTGTAATTCATTTAACAAAATTTATAATTACCGAAAACTATGATTAGTGTAGTCTTTTTCAAATTCAAACGTTGGGTCAGCATTATGTTTTCTGATCATTTTTTTTATTCTCCGGAAAAGTGTTCTGAGACAATTAGCTAAAGCCGGACAACCATCGTACCAATATCCACCCATTTTTCTTTTTTTTTAAGTTCACCGACTTTTACAGGAAGTTATTAATTTATTTAAATTTATCATTATTTTTTTGAAAATAATACCGAAACATTTTATTTAAAATTCTGAAATTGATCAAAATCTATTTAGCTTAAAAATATTTAAAATTTGTATTTGATAACCACCTTTAAAAAGAGTTTTGTTTCGGGATCATCCTTGACAGTTGGAAGAATTTTTTGAATATATTTTTCAATTGCCGAAACTGGACATCGGTCAGGATCACTCGATGATGGTATTATGAATCTCATTCCTTTTTTAATTTTGTTCATAATAAATTTTTACTCATTATAACCACATATACAAAGAAAAATACTTGCGATATAGGCCATTTTCGGCGATATTGACACTTTCGGCGATATGAAGACAAACATAATTTCTTTCGTCAAAATATGAAAATTGCGTGAACGATCGGAATAACGTCATGATGAAGTCAAATACCAAAATGTATAGAATTATCACCAAACGCAATCGAATAAGAATAATTAAAAGAGTATATTTGGAAAGTTTAATCTTGAAATATGTAGTCATTAATGCCGCACTCAGAGAAATTTGTTATAAAAACCGCAAACGCTGCCGCAATTTTTGCGATATCGGCACTTGCGTAGCTTTTTCATCGAGATTGGGCCGTCAATATCGTCCCCTGTATATGGTTTAATTTGAAACTTTAAAATTTTGCAGTTTTTTTTTTAATATATGAGCCGTTCCTCGGAACTGTTGCGGCAGGTTTTTCCATGAATGCTATTTGGACTTATAATGAGCATTTTAATTCCGTCCTCTTCTTTGAAAACCAAATCTTTTAAATATATATGGAGCAAATCTTACATAGTGATTATAAAATTTTATCGAAAGTTAATTATCGAGTTAACTAGTAAAAATTTTTGAAAACTTTGACCTTAATTTCAGAAATACTATGAGTCAAATAGTTTGTCATAGGAAAAACAGGTCTCTTCAATTATTTGAAGAGTTCAATCTGATAAATGTAATAAACGATGATCTGGTCGAGAATGATCTTATTAAGGGGGTGGTCGTTGCAAAATGAGGCTCTAGAAACAAATTTTCCAAATTTGATTTTAATTTTTTTATGAAAATATAGACGACTGCAAGTATAGAGGCAGTCTTTTTATCTGCGTACATGGTCAGGAAAGCACTTTTGGGGGTCTCAAAAATATTTTGTATGAAATAATTTGAAATTTATCAAAAAAATTGACGACCACCCCCTTAAGAACCTGCTATAGTTATTTAAATAAAATTATTTCATTTTCAGTCTTTTGATAAGGATTTAATTTTTATTCACTAATCCTTCATATGCTCGCAAAACACCAAACGTCATTACGATATACTGAACAAACGTCATCAATTCTTTTGAATCTAATTCTTCCCCACTACTGAAAACATCATTGATTATTTTTCTATCGCGGTCTGTCACGGCTTCAGTATGCTTAATTTTGCTTTTTCCACTTTTGAAAATTTGATCTTTTGATGTTCAACAATTAAGAAAATTGAAGTATTGTTAAAATAAGTTTGTAAATTTTGATGGTTTTTTAACAAAATACTTCTAAGCCCTAATAAAAGATGATAAATTATCCTTGATAATCACATGTAAAGATAGGCTGGTCGCATTTTGATACCAGAACCTAACGTTTTATTAGACGCATTATAAAGCCCACGCAATTTTCATACTAGTAGATTGAATAATTACTAAAAAATTATTAAATTTATGAAAATATTTGTTTACAGGGGCTCAATATCGCCGAAAGTTTTGTGTCGAGAATTTTCGACGATTTTGTCACTGAAGGTATTTTAGCTAAAAATCATGAAACTACGAGGGTTTTGTTCGGCTACTTCGGGCCGAAGTCTTCGGCGATATCGGGCCCCCTGTATATGATTTCATGCAATTAATTTGACATGTAAAAAACCAATATAATTGAAATTATTTTTTGAATGGCCATCGAATAGTTTTCACTTTTATAGAATCGTGAAAAACTTAAACATTATCAATTTTATGAAATTTGGGCGTATCGAACAAAATGAACAGGCACATTGAAACCAACTATGCCAATCGGCAAAATGCGAAGTTATCATTAAAGAACCAAACAAAAATTAGTAACAATCTTATTTATAAATGCTTTATTTATAAATTTAAAAATCGAAAAAATTAATTATATTCACATTTCAATACTTCGTAAATTGTTATACATTCCTTTCAATTCTAGCGTAGCAGAAGTCAATGAAAACATGTTTTCAAAAACTAAATCTTTTCGGCCATAGAGATCTTTAAAAACTCTCATATATGAGCATTGGATCGTTCGAAATGAAGCGCCCGTTGGCGGTGTGCCATTCTTGGTATACAGGCAGCATCGAGTGTACCTTATATAACATTGTTATTTGTATGATAAATAAATCTGGGTCAATAGTTCAATGTATAAATATAACATTTTGAACAGCCTAACATAGAACTTCGAGAATTAATAATTTAGCGAACTCTAGACTTAAAACGGGGCCTCCTAACACATATTATCTAGTTTTTATGCAAAATTTTTATATAATTCGGATTTTGAAACGACTCATCCGATTGAGTTCTTAGATAGCTCAAACTGAACACAATAAATTTGAAACATAATCCGAAACAGGTCATTGTTTTAAATTTTTATAGCAAAAGTGTTTGTGCTCAGTTTGAGCTGTCAACTCGGTTTTAAGTTTTGACTCGAAATAAAATTAAAGCGTTTTCAAACGAGAGCGAAATGCATAATTTGAAAAAATTTAAGGAAACAAATTGAAAATAATCACTCGGAATTAAAATCTAAGACCAAAACAATTAGCTTAACTAGTTCCAGACTAATAAATACTGAGAAACACATAGAAATGATATAAAAACCAACCATGACATAAAAAGGCTATGACTTTAAAATTTATAATCTTTCTTTACTAAAGAATAAATTCCGTAAACTTTTGAACCCTCAGATTCTACTTTCGAGCGATTATCTCTTCGTACTATTTTTTTAAACCCCGCACAAAATCGTGTTTTGCTCTTACTTTTAAACGCCTCCTTATTAATTATCGAGCCAATGTACAAACAGAATTTGAAAATTGACAGAATAGAGATTAATGGTACCGATTAAAGAGCATTGTTTTAAAAAACGAGGTGTTTTTAATTAAAACTAGTACTTAAAATAAAATGCTAAAAACTTACTTTGACAAAATCTTCTCAATTTCGCTTGAAGCAGCATTTCGTCAAAATTTTTCAAAGTTTGCCGGGCCTTCAAGATTATAACTAACTTCTCCTGCTTTCAGCATATATTCGAAAAGCTGTTGGAGAACTAATGCTCGATAGGTATCAGACTTTTTCGTAGTTTCGACATTTTTAATCTCCCATAAATTATTTGGCAATTTTTGTATCTCAAGAAGTTTACTTTTTATCTTTTCATCATTTAAAATATCTTTTCTCTTCGCCATTTTAATTTTTTTTATAACACGATTTAATTTGTAATGATTGTTTATTGTGGGTTTAGAAATAAAAGTCTTAAATTAATCAGGTGATTGACCCGGTGACTCTAGAACTCCACTCAAGCACTCACCCGAGAACAAAAATCACAAAGCAATTTAATGATATTACCACTGCAAAGCCGGAACATTTTTTTTATCCTTTAACAGAGTGATAGGGAAGAAGGGCAGAATTATAGATTTCTATATTGGTGATTAGAGAAAAATCCTACCTCCTCATGCGTAGTGTCACGGCGTAGTTCCCACGGCTGTTCAAATTTACAGATTTAAATGTAAGGATTGTATCAGACTGAAAAAATATAGGCCGGTTGAACGAGAAATTAAAAGTTTTGATAACGAAACATTAAACGTTGAGCGTATAGGTATGAGAATTTTGGGGGACAAGATACATCGAACATTACCCACAACTATGCTGCCAAAGTTGAATGTTAAATCCAAAGTTTTAGAAAATAAATCCGTTAAAATTTTGTTCGCAAGCGAATTTCTAACCCGTTTTGCAGTTGCAGGTTTTGATCTCGAACGGAAATAGTTAGGCACGGCAGCGATAAGTGTAAAAGAGATTTTATAATGAGTCAAGAGTTAAAGGCCTCGGAGTTACCGGAACCGGGACGCGCCTAAGACAGTCCGTATGGACAGCGTTCTACCACACGCGCGCCACTTGTTAAGCGACCATGATATCCGGAAAATGGGGCTATTAAAATGTTGCTTTTTAGACAAACAAAATCGGTTCAAAAACCCGTCTCTCGACCTCTACGATTGCAGGATTGCGGAATCTTTTCAGAGCGACAATCTTAATCTAGGAATTTAAGTAGATACGGCGTCATCTATCGATAAGGAAAGAAAAAAACTGGGCGGTGGACAGAAGCCACTAAAAATACGGTATGTTACGATCGGGGAGAAGGGCCTAGACCTACTGCGTATTTTTCCTGGACGTTAGTGTCACGAAAGAACATGTTTGGTGGAAATAGATCTCAGATTTTGAACAAAAGAGCTAGCGATTTTGCTCAGAAATGTGGTAAAGGTCTTATTGAATATAATAAGGAAGGCGAAAAATACGGGCTAGGGGAATTAGACCAATGCATATGTGGTTGTCCATTTTCGGGAGCAAATGTAGAGTAATGTCCGGGACCACACAGCACATGGCGGTATAAACTGGGAGATATTCATCTTACATTGCACGAGGAGGTTTTCAAAAATAGAAACTACCGATCCGACCGTTGTACAAAGTATCTGCTCTTGGCTGAGTGGTAAGCAAGGTAAAAGTCGGAATAGGATCTGGGACCTCAGCCGGCGCGTGTAGTCCATGCATAGAAACTAGACTTAAAGAGTCAAAAATGGCGAACTGTTTTACTGGCAATTAGACCTGGGATCATTCAAGTCATAGACGGGAGAGAGAATCTCTTTCTTATTGAAAATTTGGACAGGATCATAAAGGAAGAAATTAACACAATCCAATTGGATTATACGGCCAATTCAACCTGGAGCTAGAGTGTGAAATTTTACGTTCTTTTTTCTTGTCAAAAACAATGACAATGTTGTTGTTATCAAAGTAATTATTTTTATTTTCTAAGATTAGTACGAACTTATAAATAAATAAATATGTTTCAAGAATTCCAAATCGCGCGCACTTTCACAGATTGCGTGGGCTAAATCAGTAAGAAAAGCTCCGGCCATTTGGTGCTGCTATTTTCTAATTGTCACGCCGAATTGTGCCGACATTCTGGAATCAATTTAATTCATTTATTTTCATGATTACTTATTTGCCCGTGCTTCCTCTTCACCGAAGTATAATCATAGAATTTCACACATTTGCAGTATAAGCCTATTTCCAAAAGAAATTCCGACCACTGTTCCGGCAAAAGTCATTTGTCTTATAATATCTTTAATTTTATATATAATTTTCTCTGCGCAAAATATAATTAGGGTGGAAATGTATTAATAAAATAATTAGAACCGTGATTTTAGTTTTTCCCTAAGGACAAATTTTGGAAATTGAACGATGGTGAGATTTTTCCCAGAGCGTCTGGAGCGTGTTAAAAATGACATATCACCAATAATTGTCGCTCTAGCGCCAGTTTTTCTGAAAAATAACTTGCGCAAATGAGAAGCGGAGGTCACCCAACAATAGGGGCATTTAAAACCTTGAACACAGAATTGCAAATCGTCAGTGAACAATTTGTTCGATAAAAGGATCCATTTCTAATCCAATTGTGCGCCGATTAAGGGCTTGACCATCAATTCGAAAAATTAAGACGAGAAACAGTTTAAAATTGATGAAAAGTGCTGTATCGATATTTTGCGGCAGTAAAAGTGGTCAAGAAATAACTCTCTAAAATCATCCAATGAGCGCCGAGGCACTACCACTGCGCCAGTCGTGCAAAACCCATACGGTATTTTTTCCGGTTTGAAGTTGGTTCTGCTACAGAAACAAAACAGAGACATTAATACCACCATCGCCAACCCGAAGATTTTTTCTTCAAAAATTTCAAGCTAAGAAATTTTAATAACACTATTTTTATGTTTTAAAAATTATTTCCCCACTTTTTAATACCTTATCCATATGAGCAATGCCAGCTCTGGAGACTCTCCTACGTTCTATTTTAAATCATCACAACCGGTAACACGGTTGACGCATCAAAATAGTGCTTCAAGCTCATCCATTTCGCCAAGGATTCAGAAACTGCTGAACTATCCCTCGTTCGATCAAAAAGAACGAAATTACAATTTTATTTGAAATATCCATTTTTTTTCCTCAAAATAAAATTCATTTTGTGTCAAAATTAAAATGAATAAAAGCGTAATACGGTTTTGTTTCGATTCCCGCGACTAGCGGTTAAAAATACAAATACTGTTCAGAATATGTTTCACCCACTAAGGCGGTGGAGACATATATATACACCCTTTTCGATTTTTAATTAAATTACAAACCTAAATTTTTTCTGATCAAAAACAGTAATTTAAAGTCAAATAAAGGTAAAAACTTTTATTGTGTTTCACAAAACAAAATTTGATAAAACAGAATTGCTGATTTTTTTTATATAAAATTAATAAAAATTAAAATTGTATTTTTCTAGATTCAATGGATGACTTCGAACTCCGACACCGCCATCCACTGATACATGCAATGTCTCACGATCATGATGTCGAATTTTTGGCGGGAATCCCTCATGAAAAACACCCAGAGTATGTACAGGACCTAGGAGCCTTAGTTATAGACCGATTTTCAGACATCGGTATTTTCAGAAAGTTTTTTCTTCGACTTGTTGAAGAAAACTCATTCCGAAAAACTTCGGTAGCCACCTTTTTATCTCTAAATAGAGAAATCCTGTACAAACCCGACGGGAGCCACCATGAACCCGAATAGTACCTTCTCAACTGACGAGATTACCAAGAAATCGATCCTGAAAAAATCATGATCTTGGTCCCAGAAATTTGGCTGACAGAAGCTGAAGTCGTGCGAAATGCTCAAAATCGGACCAAACGGATTGAAGAACGGAAAAAATTGCTCCGAAAAACTCCAGCAAAAAACCTTCGATTGGGAAAATCAAAGAAAACAACCCAGAATCCAGCAACCCAATTTATTTTTTCAGCCCACTTCGGGATTTGGACGATATTAAGGAAGTCGAAAATTAGGACCTTCGAATTTATGGAATCCCCTCATTGTTCGGGTTTTAATAACCCAAATAAAGTTGGAAGCCATAGTTTTCAAGAATCTTTTCAGGCGTAACCTCTAGTGCCAATACTGTTTGAAAATTAATTTTAGTTCATATCTTTGCTTTTCCAACTGTCCCTTTCCCGTTTACGGGATCGATTTAGAAATAAACACGATTTAATATACACCCCGGTCTCCTATTTTTTGAGTAACTACAGCAACTTTGTTACCCTTCTATTTTTTTTACAATGAAATTCAGGAAAAACTCCCTAACCGTTAGCCTAAGGCAAATGCGGAGAGACTAATTTTTTTTCGTTAAGAAAATAACAGATTTGAACAACGGCTGCTCAACGCAACATTTTTCGCTAAACGGTGTTAAAAACAATAATTTCGTGATTTAAAGTTCGAAAAACAGTTACGAAAAATAGGAAAATCACTAAACCTACGACCCGCTAGTAGTCGCATTTTCTAATTTTTTTTAAGCTTTCCAACAATTTCATTTCCAAGAAATATCCTATTCTGAATAAAAATAATATCATTTTTTATCCCAAAAACAGCAATTTTTGGCTAATGGATAGTTCTTTCCCTAGAGAATGGTTAGAGACTCCAGCAGACTGTTCAGACGATAGCTCAAACAGCAGAGGGGCTTATTCCTCGTCAGACGGAAGTTTCGTTGCTTCTGAATAAGGTGAATATATTTTTGTATGTCACACCACGCTATCAATCGTCAACCTGTTGATTTATATCGTGCAATGCATTTACCAGTCAATCTCGGATTTTTAATAAGTAAATTTTACCTAAAACTATTTGCGTAAATCTGGAATTTTTAAGTAAAAATTTTAGTTTTCCAATGTTAAAAATGAAATTTTCAAAATTTAAAAATTTATCTTCAGAATTAATTTTTGTTGCTAAAAAATCAAAAAGCAATAAAATACGGTATCATTTAAAAATCTGTTAAGAAATTAAGAACAACCCAAAGAGCAAGATCAACTGTACCTACTGCTACAACTACAAAACTGCTCCAAGAGGAAAAGGTCAAAAATGCGTCTGGCTCTGCCCCTCCGACAATAAACGTCGGCCTATGGTTCATTTCAAACTTACCGACCACGGAACCGTAAAACTATTTAAAATTGCGTCAAAAAATGACATCGACCAAATTTTCATGTGTCACGCTAGGTACGGCATTTCAAACGCCCCGATTAGAGAATTTTTAAAACTAGAGTACAGAGTGATTCTAGATCACAGTTCGGGAGAAATCAGCCGGGATCGGGGTTGGATCGCGAGCCTTCCAAATATTAACGGATACTGTTTGATCCCAGACACGATCAAAAGTGAAATTCCAATAATTAAAAACTATTTGGAACGAAAAAAGTGCATCGATGATAACCAATAATTTGACGCAAATTTAAATTTAACTCTCTGAAAACGTAGCTCCAAAGATTTTACTTTATTTTTCACATTTTTATATTATCAAAATTGCATATTTTGTCCACCTAACACTCTGCATCGTTTTACTTTAAATTTTCAATTTGAAATAAACACAAATTTAGGATTGCAACTTCAGTTTTTTATTAATTTTTCCAGGAAAATACAATTTTCACGAGACAAATATCTGTAATTTCGAATCATGTTCAAAATATTCAGCGTTTATTTTTCAAATCCACACGGAATCGACATTCCAATTTTCGAAGATTATCAGCGTGGAGAACCCTGTCAAAACCACAGCAATTGACATACTGCCCAACGTCGAAATGTTCTAAAATACATAATTTTAAAATATGGATATTTATTTTTTTCTCAAAATACTTTTTCCCGATTCACCAATATATTAAAATTATTGACCTCGAGCAGAAAAAAAGTCATTTTTTTTCTTTTCCTTAAAATTTTCATATTTTTAGATCTTACCGGGTGGAAAGTCGAAAGTTCGATCATGACCGGAATTCGGTAAAAAGTTCAGCAGCGCGACAGAAGTTTTACGAACCAGATTGTACAGACCAAGTCCGGAATATTCTCTTGCCAAATGGAAATTTTTTTAGTTTCAAGAATACTAAGAAAATGGATACCACAATCGAGTACGATATCTACTGACAAAGGCACTCAAACGATGGTAGCGATTCAAATCAGGAATTTTAATCTGTCTCACCCAAAATTCGCGGAAAGTAGTATGAATTCTTTATTGGTAATGGTTACCTGCAAAAACCATTTTTATAAAGAAAATTTAGGTAAAGAAAAATGGCCACTGTTCCGTGAACTTTACGGCCCGTCTAAACAAATTTCGAAATTTCCTAGAGTGAACACTAGAATTAGTGTACACAAGAAAATATATTTTTTGGGTACTTCCTACCGATTGGGCCATTATGTTATCCCAAATATCAACTTGGAAAGTTTTCTGTGTAAAAAATGGGCCCATTGTTGCATTTTAATTCTAGCCGCCGATAAAAAGAGGTCACGTGATGACAAAATTGTCATTAATAATCAGCAACTAGAACTATGTTTCGCAATTAAACTAGTTATGTCCCACAGGCTACTGTTTTCGTCAAATGACAAATTTGATTACATTTTAGAAAACATTAATATTATTTTAAAAACCAATAAATCCAAAAGCGAACTTTTTCGATTTTTGAATAAATCAGGCAATTTATTAACTGTCCTATTTGACGAATTCAGTGACCTGGGAATAAAACTAGATGCTATTATTTCTATAAACAGATTGAGAGATAACTCTATCTCGATTAATAAGAAAAAGTTAGACGATTTCTTCGAACCAGAAAAAAACGACCTGTTTATAGAAATGTTCAATTTATCGAGTTTTGGATCGACTCACATGCCGAATTAATTTTTTTTATATTAAAATTTTGATATAATTTTTTCACACTCACCCTCAGTGAGTATATCAAATGGAGGACCCAAAGATCGGCCTCGCACAAATTGAAGGGCATCTACACATCCAATTATTTCAAAAACAGCGTCGATAACTTCCTTTGTCGGCTTCCGTTGTCCAGAGCCAACATTTCCTGAAAACATTTTAATTTAATTTTTCTGAAATATAACCCTTTCTGAAATAAGACTCCTTTCAAAATTTTTAGACTCTCAAATATTTTGTTTAAAATAAGTTGCTAGCCTAAATTTACATAGAGAAGATTTTGGTCAACCGCATTTTTCAGTTCCAACCCTTGATAAGTTAACGCATTATCAGCGGTCGAACCCTCATACATTTCATGATACAACCGATTCCCCAACATTTTTTGAAACAGAATTTTCAAGACCACAAATGGCAAATGGCCGTGGGTCTCTACAAACTGGGATCTAAAATTTATTTCGTTTAATTTTTTTTTACAAAGTTGTATACTGAATATACTCACCGAAGCCTACATGCGGAACATTGGGGGTCAAAATATCCCACAGTTTGTTGATTAATACAGGTGACTCCCGGGAAAACCACGGACAAATCATGAGCTTCTTTCTGCTGTAAATAAGTAAAACTGGACCGCGGAGCAGAATAAATCGTGATTTCAAATAAATACACAAAATCGGAAAAATCTGTTTCTTTCCGAGATTTTGAAACCCCATAAACAAATTTCTGTAACTCGGCTAAAAGCCACAAATAATCGACTTGACCGTCAGACACAGCAAGCTAAAAATTTTACTTTTTGTTGGTTTCATTTTGTAACAAAACGTTTTTTTCTCGCAGAATTAAAATCTGAACCTTACCACTAAACGTTTTCCGGCAATGTCTATTTTTATCTCCTGCCGTTCAACATTATAACCAACCACAAATTTTCGAGGCAATTGTCCCACGGGTACCATATAACGGGTTATCTGACGAACGACCGCAGGTTCTGACCCAATAGACACTTCCTTAAACGGCACGGTATTTAGCAATTCCCAATTACTGCGAGGATGCTGCTGTATAAACAGATCAAATTCATATCGATTTTTATCGATATCGTCAGTTAGCCAGAAAAATCGAGCCATCCTTAAAAATAATATGTCACATTTTCCCTAAAGAATTTTTTTTTCTTTCATTTTTTTTTCATTTTTAGAATGAAACTAAGCTTTCTCATGAAATGTAAACTACGTGGAAAACCTCAAACCAGGGGTATCGAGCTAATTGAGCAAATTTACCGCAAATGGGCCAACATCGGGTACCATAGATCGAGAGCATGCGATATCATTTGCGAGATATTTTCGAAAACAAAAGATTTCGAAATTTCAGATTTTAATTTCGAAAATCTCTCAGAAATAAACGTAGAAGACCCGGAAGTACGAAAAGACTGGGCTATGGCCAGAGAAATATTATGCGATATATTTAGCCAGGCTGAAGTTTATGAGGCTGAAATAGCCAGAGTAAAAAATGAAATGGAAGGTTCAAGGGTACCAATTAAATTTTTGTTATAAAATTTTTATATGTGTCAAATAAATAAGGCCATTTACACACTATTTGTATTCCAAAATCTTGTCTTATTTTTCTCCTAACTTATTTTTATACTCACAGATTATATTTGTCTAATTTTATTTTTTATTTTTTTAAATCAAAATTACAACCCACGCAAGACCTCCGTGAGGAACAACGCCGTCTGGTAGACGACATGTGGGAAAAACGAAAGGGATATGACATTACGATGGAATTGTTAGAAAAAGCACTACGTTAAAAAATTTAAAAATTCACTTTCGGAAAATTAATTTAACTTATTTTTGTTTTCCAAAAATTTTCATTGAAATTTATTTTGAAATATTTTAGATATGTCCGAAATAGTTAAGGATCAGGATCGTATGGACGAATCCGACTTTCTGAACAACACTATCAACGCACAGTCCGCACGACCTGTATCCCCCATTCAAATAAATCCTATCGAGAACCAACGAAAGGATTTTGAAAAAGACTGCGCCATCGTCACGGAGGAAACCGAAGCTAAGCTCCAAGAGGCAATTTTACCAAATTTTCAGCGCCACCGTACAAAACCGGGCACAGCTCTACCTACGCCAATAATCGCGACCCCAAAGCGAAAAGGTTTCGATTTGGCAAGCCTCCTCCAAAATAACGTCAAAAGTGCAACTTTTGAAAGACGAATTGACCCAAACTCACTGAAAAGCCAGAGAGATTTATTGGCCAAACAAGACCGGGAACTCAAATTTCAAGCAAAGCAAGAATGCTTGGACAGATTTTCTGGGGTAGATCTACCTGGGATTTTGTGAACAAAGCCGAGAGATTCATGAGACGAGCCCGCCAAAAATGAAACCCTGCTGGTTAAATTTCGCGGTACGATTTTATAATTTAAAAAAATAATAATAAATAACTTACTTGTCCAAAGGCCGACAATTAATAATAGTTTCCGTTTATTTTTAGCTTCCAAAATTTGATTTCACTATGTCTCCCTTTTAATCTGAAGTTTTCTTCTATTTTCTGAAAAAGTTTCACAATGTAGTTTGCCACAAGGAAAAGTGCGCGACTTTTAAAAAATCGATTTTTCTCTCAGAATTCAAACAAAACAAAATAAACTATAAAACAAACAATCCCTAAATAAGTGTTGTTTTAAGGTCATCCAAGCCTACGACGGACGAGTCAGTGAAATTGTGCTGAAATTGGAGCTCAGTGGCTCCTTAAAAGACAGGTAATATAATGCCAGATTTTTTTTTGTAAAAAACAAAAAGTCTTTCGGACACAAATCAAAGACGGCTCAGACATACCACCCTGGTCACTTAAAAGTGAACCTAAGGTTCCCAGACTTCTGAATAAACAATGTTTATTGATAATTTATTTGAAACTAAATTATGAGGTCAAGATAAATTACGTATTTTAAAACCTAAAGCGTAATTAAAATCCGTTATGTCAATTTTTCTCTCGAATTTTTTTCACTAAAAACTTATTTTCGTTAAAAATTAAAAATTATAGAAACATGACGAGTCCCCCAATTACGCGTGACACCATCATTGGTAAAAGTATTGAGGTACTTACGGCCAAACTAAAGGCAACCTCCATAAATTTCAACGCCGCCTCACTTAATGATTGTGTGTTAATGGCGATTACGGCTCGAAATGAGGCTGAAAATTTGATAATTGGAAAAATTACCAAATAACAGCGTATCTGTAAACAAGTTCCGCTAACTATCCTTAAAGGGTTGAGCCCAGTGTCTAAAAACTACCAGACACAACAATTACTGTTGACCATGGAGGACGATTTTGAGAGAATTATTGTTCTAGATGAACAAGGAAATATGGGAGCGGTAAAAATTATCAACGATACGGTCACGGCCACCGTTAAACCAGCTTGGCTGAATTCAATTACTCTGTATCGGGACAATCGACCCCTTTCTTACGGAAATGAGGCCCGAAATAACGGTATCGACAGAGACACCTACCGAAGGAAAATCAGATTCATGAACCAAGCTCGGGTCAACGAGTCAAATTTTACCAAGGCGGAACACTTCCGAAACAAACAGAGGAAATTGGACTAAAGTACTCACGTAAAAACCTAAGCTGTTAAAACAGGGGTTAATTAAATATTAGTATAGTTATATCCTATTCTGAATTAAAAACAAAATTTCCAAAAGTTTTATTTTTAACCCACAAAACGGGGGGCGGGAAATGTAAATATTAATGTGATCATTTTTAGATCCTTTAATTGACCACATACGGTATTGATATAAAAATACATAATAATAGGTATCGCGCCACCCTAATGAGCGTACTTAAAGCCCGGTTTGAATAATAACTTCTTCACTCGGGCAAAATCCGACATAGGCAAGTTTAAAACAATAGTAGAATTACAAGGGACTTTTTTGGGAAGGTTTTATTAAACTAACATTAATTCTTTATTTAAGGTTTTGTGGATTGGTTGGTCAAGAACAATTCTGTTCCAGGACGTTCTGTTTGCGATACTTCTNTTCAAATCGTCTGAGTGATTACACACCGATCAACTTTGGCGATCCAAATATCAAGCACCCTTGCATATAATCATACTCCAGACAAGAATGTAACTTTCCTGGAAGTTGTTCTTCAAAATATATTTCCCTCGTAACTTACGAGCCCATGAAGGAAGTTTCCCCAAATTTCTACAACTTGACTGTTTCGAATATATAACGTTATTGCATCGGAAATATATTTTCCGAGGACATATTTTCGAAAATAGTATTTTTCGGAGATTCTAGAAAAATTTCGTAAACATTATGCTATTACTACAGTAGTAGGAGTGTACGTATTTCCAAGCTAAATAAGTACTACAAGTTGCCTAATATAAAAAGGTGCCTTTTTTAAAATTAACTGAGGATATCGGATAATTCTTTTATAATAAATACAATTTGTATTTTTATCAAAATAATATAAAGATAACTAAAATTATGCGTTAAGGCGGTAACCAACGCGTTTTACTTTTTTTTTAAACGCCAGCCGTATTCTAACGGACAGCCTGACGATACTGGAATGCTGGAATATAGTTAATATTTGTCTGAAATTTTCAAAAAATGTATTTGAAAGTTTTTTCTATGATCGTACTGGTCGTGATACTGGTTGAAAAACCCGTTTTTTGACGAAATTCGTATCATTTTATTTAGTGATGAGATGTCAAAATTTTTTTATTTTTCTGACGCCCACTATCAATGGTTATTTAACTCCCTTAGTGGCCGACAATCTCTGGACCCGTAGTGTCTTTGCACCATCCGTGGTGTTGCGTTTGAATTTAGCATATAACCGAAGATTCATTATCAACATATATTTTTTCAATGATAATCATATTATTCAAAAAATTCTATACAGTCCTATAAAAACAATTTGTTAAAAAAATTTATAAAAAGTTATCATATGTAAATAAGAAAATTAAAACTCTCTCATTTTTGCCGATTCTCACAAACAAGTGTATAAATAACCCAAATTTAGGGTTAATTTGACATTTTAAAATTTGAAATATTAAACACTCACCAATTTGGGTATGTAATCTGCAAAAAAAAAATTGAATGTTTTTATCACCATTCTCATGTGAAATAATATTTTTTTAAAATATGGATTATTTTGCGCATGAAAATAATTTATCAAGCTCTCTTCTTTTTTTCGCCTACGCATTTTTATGTAATCAGTATTTCGGAAGTTTTGACTTCTAGAAATGCTTTATTTAAACCGAAGGCCATACTGTAATGCAATAAAAGTCTTAGAAATTCGTTACGATTCTTTTGAGGGAGTGGGTGTCGCAAATTTGAGCCTCTT
>SCLH01001385.1:77312-96709 GCA_004367855.1 Oikopleura vanhoeffeni
AACAAAACCCAGTAAAATACAAATTTACGAAATTTTGGTCTTTCTTTGGATTGAAAGCGGAGTGTTTATTTTAAATTTTTTCGGAAAATATCCAAGAAAATTTCAAGGTTAAACGTAGGCAATTTCAAAAACAGCTTTCAGTTTTGAGCGTAGCTGACAATTTTTGAAAAAAAGTTTTACTGAGCCGTCAATTTTACAAGGGCTACAATTGAAATACAATCACAAATAGCGTAAGCAAAAAAAAGTTGCCGTTCTTACCTTCTCTATGATTCGGAAATGTTGGTACCTTTTTAGGCAAATTTATCATTTATTTTTCTGTTTTCGTAAGCAATACAGTATAAGTTTTCTTTTAACCCCCAAGTAAGCAATTTGAAAAGTGACATTCAATCCTCTCAAATTTTCCACATGCACGCCGAACATTATCCTCCTGAAACAAAAGACATTTGCTTCCCAAGGGTCAAAAGTCCGCCAAAACGACGGCTTCTTACCCCTGTGGTCTATCCTCTGTCAAAAATGCGCCACTTGACGCCTTACAGGGTAAATTGCTGCCCGGTTCAAACAAAGTCGCCTTTATCCAGATTGAAGAATGTTTGTCGATGGATTTGGTGCGTCGCCATATCAGAAAAGTTCAAAGTTCGATTATAATTATTCTATTGGGTAATTTAATATTGGGTAATTGGTAATCGTCGAAAAATCGAATTGAATTCGAATATAAGATAACCTTTTTTAAAAATTATTTCGCCACATCGTTTTCAGTGGTGCCAAATTTAAATACATTTACGTATCCTGGCAGAAACCATTATGAGCGTGCGATTTCGTTAGAGCGAATCAAAGCAAATACAGTATTCTGAAAACTTGTTCTAGACCACAAGGGAAATTTTCTCTAGGATCAAACCTATAATTGCAGGAGAATTTTACTTTCAATCCAGAGGAAATTGAGCTTTTGGTCCTCGAACATTTTTTTACATACTGTAGATAGTACTAAGTTTAAGCCAAATTAAAAACATACAAATAATGGTTCCCCAGATTAGCGATTGCACGAAAATGACTTCGGGTTTATCTTTTTAGCTTTAAATTTACTTATCTTCGGAACAACAACTCCTAGATCAAAATGATAGGCGTGACGATTTTTCGAAAAAAGTTGGCTTTATAGGGTTGAAAAATCGTTAATTTCCGATATTTTAACGTATTACTATTCACCCATATTTATTTTGTATTCAAAAATTCTATCACCGCTTTTCCTCAACAATTCTGCCTGTTTTACGAGAAGAAATTCAAGTATAATGTCTGCTGCTGCGAAGTTCAAAAGTTAAAGAAATGTCTGTTCGAGAAGTCTAGAATTAAAATTTTGTAGGAGCTTTTTTCGCCAATTTTGTCTGCTCCAATTAGTCCATTTTCCTGCACAATCAAATAAAATTAAGTGTACATTTAATGAACCGTATGATTTTTATAACATTTCAAAAAGTGGCAATTTACTTAACAGATGTAGGACCAAAAAGTGTCAGCAAAGACTTCTTATTATTAGTTCGTAAAGCGTCTCGCAGGTGATCTTCAAGTCCATAATAAATAACAGGCATTTTTCATATTTTAACAAAGTTACCAAAGTTCAAGTTTACTTGTCAAATAAAAACCGAATTTTTATCCGAATTCTAATTCAGAGTCTCTATTTCGGCAAGTCCTTTTTTACTATTTAAACTTCGTAGTAGAGTAACTTTCATCCACTAGTTGCCAGAGTCCGTTTTTCTTCATGTTTAACTTAAACTCTAAGAAAATATTGATTTTTAGCGACTACTTTAATTTAATACGAGTTAAACTTCAATGTTTAGAAAATATTTTCTTGGGGTGACTCTACGTTTTTAATTTTTTGAGCAAACCAGTAACAAAATGAGAATGCAGCTTAACAATTTAGGCTTCCTATTCAATTCTGAGTCTCGATATACACCTCCTCGTATACCCCCTCAAGTGGAGTATTGACTAAACAGCTGGGCTTTCAGAAAAATTTCTGCCGACCTGAGAAAGGCAAAATTCAAATTTATGCATTATTTAAATGGAGCTCAGGAGCGCCCATTCTCAAAATTTAAAGTTCTCTGTAGGTTTTTTCTTCAAATAGTTCAAAAAGTTTTTGATGTAAAAAATTGAAATTTGTCCAGGACTTAGGGAGTGGGTGTCGCAAAATTTGAGCCTCTTCCAAGGTCATTTCCGTCAAACTAGGCAAGGGTGATATTCCAAAAACATTTGAAACTAACAGAACAACCTTCGCGGTTAATTTGTTGACTTAACAGTAATCTTGATACAATCCACCTACGCTTTAAAAAAGACAGGCAGTTTCCGTACTCTACTCCTTTCCATTTTCATCATTTTTTTCATTATTTTTTTGTGTGAGGCTCCGGAAAAGCTAACAAAATCTGCAAACTTTGCTTTAGTTTTTAATTTTGCTTTCGGCGGACAAAAAACGCAAAAAACGAAGAATTAAAATTTTGAAATTAATCAGTTTGGAGGCTCAGGCAAAAAGCTATCTCCTCCACCAGTTGAGAGATACAGTTTCGACTCATTACAGTATGAGTCATACTGCATCTGAAGTACAAGACTTGTTTGACAATAAACAGAAATTTTTTTGAAAATTTTGCGTTCGGCGTCTCTTGGGGGCTATGTCAACTTTTCATTTTAGCAAAATTGTTTAAATTGGTCAGTTGGGAGAGGCAGGCAAAAGCTATCTCCTCCACCAGTTAAGAGAACACAGTTTCGCTCATACTGCATTTGAAAGGCCACAAGACTTGTTTGGACATAAAACTAGAGAGTTTTTTTTTTAAAATTTTTGTTCGGCGTCTCTTGGGGCCATGTCAAATTTTCTTTTGAGGCTAAGATTTTGACAAAATTTTAGAAACCAGAAAAAATGCCTTCAAAATATTTTTTTCCGTAACACTTTTAAGAATTTTGGTTTGCCAAATTTTTAACTCGGTAGCGTTAAAAGGAAACAAATTGGCACCTTCAATTTAAATCATTAAATAAATCCAATAATTTTTTGTTTTCGTTGTTTGGCGCTTTCTGGTCGCCGAACAATAGTTTTTTAAAACAAAAGGCAATTTTGCATTACTTTTGTTAGGCTTTCTCGGAAGCCTCACACAAAAAAATGTTATGAACATTGAAGGAGTAGGCACGAACTGCGTTGTCTGTTTTTAGAGCTTTCTAAAAGCGTAGGTGTCGGCGTAGGTGGGATGATATTAGATCACTGTTAAATTAATGTGGAGGAGGCGACCTGTTTTAAAGCCGTTTGGAACATTTAAATTTTGCAAATTTTAATATTGTTTCTAGAATAAAGTGGCTATAGAAAATAATGGCATGTACGAAATTCGTATCCCTCCTTAGAAGTTTTCTCAAAAATTTGAAATTTTTCGAATTTTGAAAACTATTTTCCGGTCTAGCTCGAAAACTTAAAAGATATATGGAGTTAAAACCAAAAAATGAAAATCGGCATAGCCTGTTGTAGTATAAAGTGAATATCTAAGATATTATATCTTATATCAAAATAGAAAATAATCATTTTTTGACTCACTGTCAATTTTGTCTAGCGTGCATGTTCATGGTCCAGTGTGAGAGACACAGTGCCTATTTTCAAAATTATTGTATGACATAGATTTTTCTAGAATCTGTACAAGCTATCGGCTGTGAAAACGATTGAAATTGTATGCAAATTGAGAGAGAAGATAGGCTTGGAAAAAAGGTCTCGAAAATCAGTAAAATTGGCCGATAGAGAGCATTCTGGATAAAATGAAAAATCTGTATGAAGTGTGTTTTGGGTAGATAAAAATCATTTAGAATAGTGAACTATTGGTACTGGCAATGAAAAACGGTAGAGACTTAACTCGTTTGATATTATTAATTTTTCCTAAACTTTTTTGCGGTCAACTTCAAAACTGTTTGGAGCATCAAGATTTTATTTTATCTTATCTACAATTTTATGCTTCACATCTTAAGGGGGTTGTATAAGGCAGTTCCATTTCTTATTGAACGGGAAGTGCTGTCAACTTTAACTTTCACGAATTCTGATCTCAACGTGGCCTGTTTAGTTATATGAATTTTAAATATTTAAAAAAAAAAATTTTCAAATGTTTTTTTAAGTGTCTAAAATAAAGAAAATGTTTTGTTGCTCTTGCGCGAGAACGGTAATAATTTGGGCCATAGTTTATAATCCCGTTTCCAGACACATGTTTAGTTGCGAACTTTTGATACTACTGAAATTGATAGGATGACCTTGACCGCAAAAAATATTTTCAAACGGTGATTCTGGAGTTAAGTTAAGCCAAAATTTGAACATCGGGCAATATCATTTTTTTCCTAAATTGTTCTCAAAAATTTTCTGTTGATGAAAATGAAGTCATTAATACAACGACAACCAATACGACTTTTATGCCAAAACGACACTTATCGGTTATTTTTGAAGATTTTCAGAGTGAAAAATGAGAAAAACCGAAATACTATTTTTTGTTGTTATAAAAATATACATTCTCTTGTAAAAAAATTCAAAATTGTTTTCGATAAAGAAAAAATACGACTTTTTTAAAAAAAATTTTTTTTTTGCTGCGCGGTCAAACTCAATTACCGGTTGTCAAACATGCTATGATTAAAAGTTGAAATAAAATGTGTTCAGAGATTACGAACTTTTTATTCCTAAAGTTTAAATCAGATTTGCCATGAAGGAATAAAAAGATATAGCTTTTGCAAAAAGCCTTTCTAGGCCTATACAACCCTTAATAGTGGGCCTCGATATCTCAGCTTCAAGTATAATCATTTTTGATAGACCTATTTTGTATGAGTAATTTTCTGGCAAGTTTTTTCACTCATACAATTTTTTTTGGGTTTGAGATTTTTGCACAGAAAATTCGGTTTTCGGGGTTCAATTAAAGGTAAAATTAAAAAGAGGTTTGGATGAAGATCCAATTCTAGATCAAGAAAGTGCTATAACTTTTAATTTTGCGAATAAAACACTTTGAGCTCCAAATATTTTCGCTAAAAAAAGTTAAATTCAATTTTGCTGTTTTTCTCCAAAAATTTATTGCTAAAATTTTTTCGAGAAATCTGAATTCACAAGCATTTTTAAGAGAGCCCAAAACAAATTCAAAAAAGGGGCGATTAGAGCCTCCAGAGCTAGGCTTTTTCATTCATTTGTAGCATAATTTAAAAATTGCATGAAAGTGTAGGAGAGTTTACTGAGCCTCCCAAAATGCCCCGAATTTTGGCTTTTGACCATCAAGGCCATACATTTAAAAAAAAACGGCCCTCAGAGTGTTTCGTATTCATAATATTGAATTTCATAATAAAGCATGCCAATGAGAATGAATGAGGAGTAGCTTTCTAGGATTTTCGGAGGCCTGCTAATACATTTGCGAGCGTAGTTGAAATAATCTCAGACTGATGATCTCAGACTGATGATCGAGTGGTACTCACCGAATTTGAAGAGTGAGGGCTACCATATTTGAAAAAATTAGATAAATTTACTAATACTAGGGTTTCTCAAAACTGCACTTGAAACTTCTAAAAAAACAGCGCAATATCGACGCCCATCCTTAAGAGGTCCGGTGCATTTTGACAGATACGGATATCGCGGATATGGACTCTCTGATGAAAAACTTTTTACTGGTCTGATTATTTTCTTCTCAATATTACATCAAAGTAATGCTTCATGTCTAGGCAACTTTGTAACTACATAAATTTTCGAATTATTGCTTTTTAAGAAAATTTTGAGTTCAAATTAAACTTTTTCGAATCCGACAAATTATGAGAAATTTTTTGAAAAAAGTCCGAAGATTATCAAAAAAATGGCCTTACTTTTTGTTTCAAATTTTTTTTTTCAATTATTTGTTTCAAATCAACGGAAAACACTCTTTCAAACGGCTACTTTTTAACTTTTCGCGTAGGTGACCACATATTTTTTGTATGCTATTGAAAAATCATATGACATTTTGGGATTTTTGGTCGAAACTATTTGGAAAATTTTTGAAAATTTTTCTCATTTATGGTTCAAAATCATTAGTGAAAATATTGAAGAATGGCTACTTTAACTTAATTCAAATATGTCCTCGTGTTGTTCATTCGCTCTTGTTCATACTCTTAATCATAACTTTTGAATGAATGGTTTGGGAGAAATTCATCAAAGCCCTCTTTATTCAAGAATTAAAAAAAAAATATTTCACCGAGCCTGCCAATTGGTAAGCCGACCTGTCACCATTTCAATTTATTTCATTTAACTCACGAAAAAAATATTTTTTCGATGTGCTAAAATTTCGGGTTTTTTCGTTTTTTTTTCAAAAATTAAAATTTTCGATTTTGACTTAAAATCGTATGAAATTAAATAAAATAAAATTTTTCAATGGTCGCCAGGACCATTTGTTAGGGCTCCTAATTAATAAAAAAAAAAATTTTTGCTGTAATTTAGACACCTTCGATAGCAAACGCGCGTTTTTTGAGTGCTTTTTCAAAAAGACGGATATAAAGTAAAAATAATCAATTCTGAAGAAATTCAGATTATACAGAGTGAGCTGAAAGTGGCAACTTGTGTTCGACGAAAAGTTTTTATTCGAAAATTTTGAAGTGGCAAAAAGTTTCCAATCAGAGAAAAAAAAATTGAAAAAAGTGCAAATCTGTCAAAATGCACCGACCCTTAACCCCTAATTGAGGGTCAGTGACTCATATTGAAGGACATATAAAACAAAAAAGCTTGAAATTACTTTATGTCTTACAGGCAAAACCGCTATGAAAGGCATAGTTTGGGGAAGCTTGATCGGATTAAAACAGGTCTATGACTGTTAATTCAGTTCCCATTGAACAGCAATTTTTCCGATTTTGGTGTTTGCTTTCCCTAATTTTCTTTATTCTTAAAGTCACCTTTACATGTCGAGTCATCCGTATATGATTTAAAGTCTGTAGCACAACAATTAAAATCTCTACTGATGGTTGGTCTATTAGGAAGCTGATTGATTTTCCATTATATGTCCTTAGCTTTTGGTCCAATTTATTGTACAATCTTATTGAGACGAAACCAAAATTGAAAGCAAGTAAGGTTTTGGCCTATTTCTGCATATTGTTTTAGAGTGTCCTATTAGACAAACGGCAACACAGTAACAATCACTGGATTGCTATGCAGTCAGCCCTATTTAATAAACAACCGCATGATACAGAATACCTACTAAAAATATGTGGAGCAACAAATGGTCTGTAATTCGTAGCAATTTTCAATTAAAAGCTCTAATGTGAATTCTGTATTTGTCTTGTCAACAAGTCTCGAACTGTGATAATGCATCAAATGAAATGTATATTGTCTGTAATTCAGTGTTTTGAAAATCCAGGCGGTATTAATTGATTTATTATAAACAAAAATCTCACCGTTTTTCTTTAAACAAATTACGTAATTTACGTTTTGAAAGTAAATCGAGTAAACAAAACGAGTTTTAAATATGCAAACAATTTTGCCACAGTCAAAAACCAACTTCAGCAAGTATATTTACGAATTACTGAAACAGATTTTCAAAATAACGAGCTGGAACTAAACCAGTCTGACTCTGGTTAAAATATACGTTAAGTGATAATTAGTTTACGGTTCAGGTGATTTCGTAAAGTATGATAAAAAAAAACAAAAAAAAAAAGATAACTTTTCGTGAAAACTAGTGGCAAAATTTGCGTCCGTGTCTATATACATCATGACTGTCATTAAAGATATGGATTTGTCCTCAGCTTGTTCTCATGTGAAGCGAATAATATTAAAGACTGACACATAAAATTATGCTTACAACTCCTATAGTAAACTTGGATTTGTGTCAATTGGTCAGTGGTAGATATGATACTTAAATGATCAAACAAAGAGCGCGCTACGCTTACTCCTTTGGATAAGTCAAGTGTTATTAACATAATAATTAATAAGAAAGTCTTATTTCTTTCAATTATGCAGATAAGAAAATTTTAACATATTTTTCCTGCTCAATGTATCACGGAGAGCTTCAATTTTGGCATTTATAACATTAATAAAAGTTACGAATAATAATTTTTTTTAATAGTCTATTTCGGTAGAGATCTTTAAAAATAGATTAGGGGCGAAATAGAGCATTATAATTAGTTGCAATCAAATTCCTAAGTCCGATTTACCTGGTTCGTATTGTTGTTTGTTCAATTTATCAAATAGTGAAAGTTTGACTTGTGCAGCATAATTTACAGTTCAGAACCCTTAAGAAAGATTTTTTAAATTATAAATTCATTGGCATTCGGTGTTTAACATCTTCTCTTCCACCAATGATTGTATAATATCACCCTTAAGAAATGAACAAAAAATAAGAATACAGCAGCCTGGTTTTTTAACTTATTCTAAGCTAATAAAAGATTTTCTTATTGATGTAGCAGTACAAACTATTAAAATTTCATGAAACTGGTCTAAAATAAAATCAACTACAGTAGAAGGTCTTTAGTAGGTCGATCGATTTCGAAGCTTTCGCGTCCTAAGAGCTGGGGGCAACTTCAGAAAAAAAAGTGCGTCCTTATTTAGAGCCCCTTGCAAACTTCCGCAAAAAAAGTGCGTCCTTAATAGGGTGTCTTATAGAGGCACACCCACAGTTCGCAAAATACCACAAGAAATATAATCGGACCATATGATCGCAGTTTTTACTTACGGAAATGTTATGAATCTGCCGACAACTCCAACCAATCAGAAACTGAATTTCCAATCGAGTTCTCGTCAAACAGCTGATCGCATTCCTCTATCTCTACACGTTCCTGAAGATCCTCATCCGGAATATTTTTAATTCCATCCTTTGTTTTCAGAATAATATTTAGATAATCTTTGTCTTCATACTTTAACTCGTGCAATCGTTTTTTCAATAAAATACGAATTAACTGAGTTGACTGGGTGAATTCACCATGTGCGCCAACCATTCGATGTTTTACTAGAATAAAAAGGTAAAAATGACAGTTAAAATAGTTTAGAACTTCGAAATTTTTGTAACATTTTTTTACTTTACTTTGAAAAGTAAATACAGCACTTTTAACGGCAAAAATTGTTGCAATTTATTTAATACTTTTTAATAATAGTCTTATTTTAAAATATTTTTATGTTTTCAACTCGAGTTTGAATGATACTAAATGGATGATGACCACCCTGGTTGGGTACAATTCATTTGTTTTTAAATCTTTTTGAGTTTTTGGACATTATTTCATTTGAATCATGTAATATAAACTAGGGTGCGTATCAGTAAAACTACAGACAAAACTGCAGTGCGGTTGATGCAAATTAATTGACCTAAGGTGAACCGGTTGACCAGGAAACAAACGAAAAGTTTTGGTCGATACATTTACTTCGCAAACAACCGTTTGTTAATATCTAGTGTGGTCTTCGAGAAAAAACTGAGTAGGTGTGCCACGTTTAAAAAAGCTACCTGACGGGGGTTATTGACCTAGAAAAAACGAATCCGGGCAGGAAAAAATATTTTCGAACTTTTAGTGTCAGAAATTGAGTTACGTCATACACTTTAATTTTGAATTGCGCCTATCTAAAAGTCTTTTGCAGACAATTTTGAGTTGAAAGATAGCGTTTTGAATTCTGGTTTTGATCAACTTAAAAAGTCTATTCATAGCGCTTCAGATTGAGCGTAAATTTCAAAACTAAGGTGTTCCATTTACAGGTGTTATGACTGTATTAAAACCCTACTTCTTAGCACTTAAATTCCCCTTTTAGCGTAAATCAAATGGCTTTGCAGTGACAAGCAGCTTTGAAAGTTGCAACAATTAAAAAAAATAAAACAAACAGACCCGAGTGTTTTTTTATGAACCCAGGAACGTTATGATTATAGTATAAAAATTGTAAAACTTTTCAAAACTAGATCTGTTCAATTGAAGTAAAGTTTTCTTTAATTTTAGTGAATTCCCTTGCGTATATTTGACCTTTTTATGTTAATTATACAGCGAATTTCTGCTTTCATTTATTTAATATCCTGTTAATTGTCTGACTACCTATATCTGAAAGGTGTATATCTGCCATATCAATAAATCTTAATTTTTGACGTAGAAAGTACCCTTTGAAAATTTGAAGATTTTTACCTGGATTCGCCTAAAATTTTACACAAGGCATCTAGTGTTTTTCGCTCCATTTTATCAATCGTCAGCTCTTCTTGAATAAGGGCGCAAATTTCTTAAAATCTGAATTTGTAACCCATCGATTTCCTTGCCTCACTTCTTTTGTAAACTTCATAAACTCAACCTAGGAAACATCTCAATTTGTATTTTTCATCGAAAAACCTGTTAAAATAAATTCCAGAGAACAAAAACTTAACTTCCGTAATAAATTACCTGTAATATCATTCTAAATCATAGATTTTGAGGTTAATTCTGGCACTTACCATTGTTGGATTTGAAAGTGCCTTTTGTTTCTTTGTAACTTCCGCGAGTGTTTCGTGGAGAAATGAAGCAAGTCCCAAACGATATTGAGCCTGCTTTTAACTGTCTTCATCAATGATTTTTGAAATTATTCGATTTTTTCAAATGTTGATGAAGGGAATATTCTACCTCTCTTTATCGGGTATCCATTTTTTGCTCGGGAGGCCTAATAATATCTCAAACGGTCCCTATGTAACTATTTATAACTTGTTTTATTTTTTGTTGAATATGCAAAAAGGTAAACGTAGTCACAAGGTATATTTTTAGATATAAATTATATCATATAATCGAATAGCAGTTCTAATGGCTGCGTTAATATTGCGTGCCTTCTCAAATGTTGTAGCTCAAGGCATAATCGCTGTTTTTTAAAGGAGTATAGCATTTTTTGGTCGACTATTTTCAAAAATTTGCCTATCTTTTGTTATGAGGAGTGCGTTCAGGCGAATTCAGCCTAAAAGTAATACAATTTATTGAAATATTTCCTTTGTTCGATTATATTATTTGTTTTTATTGAAACCGGTTTGTTAATGGTATGCATATAAATCCACACAACTTTGCATTTTTCGACATGGTCAACTTTTATTTCACACGGTTTTTTATTAAATTTGTAGATTTTTTACGCCTACGCATTTTTTCATAGCAAAAGATAGGAGAAAAAAAGTCGACCAAAAATTTTGTCGACCAAAAATGTATACTCGTGTTTTATAATATGGAAATTTGGCTATCAGTGCATCAAACCGTTGAGGCCTACCAATTGTACGTTTAAAATCTCAAAGATTCAGAAATTAGTTTTAGGCGGTATTTTTTCGCATACCTTATTTGTTCTGAAAACGGTTCAGCTGGATGGCAAGCTGATTAAGAGTAATTATATTTTATAATTAAATAACTTTTTTCAGTGCTTTGATCAACCCGTGTTTTAAAGGGTTAGAATGAGGGTCAGGAAAATTTATTTCCCTGTGTACACGGTACAAAATCCGAGGTTTAAGTGTAATTGGCGTAAACTATTTCATGAAAACTACCTCTGTAAAAATGATAAGGTTGTTTTGGTATTAAGTTTGCCACCCTTCCAATGACGATCACGCAAAAAAATCAATACAAATTTGTTTTTGCGGTCAGTATGCTAGGTTCAGTACCGGAATTATTTAGTCATGGCAAAACTAAACCCATCAGCCACTAATTCTTTGAGTTTATATGATGGTTAAACTTTTTCAAAAAAAAAGATTTCCGACCCATTTGAATTTTTTTTGAGCCACCTGGTGGTCAAACAATGTAAGTATTAAAAAAAACCAAACCTTTGGGCTTTGTAAGGCGCTTTTAAGGTTGTGATTATTATTTATTTTTGTGTTGTTATAACATGATCGCACCACAAAAACAGTTTAAAATTACATTATAAGGGGTACTCAACGGTTTTTGACATTTTAGATCTGGGGCTCAGAACCCAACAACGAAACAGTTATAGGAAATTCTTGAAAAGCCTAAAAGAAAGATCTATCCTTTCTGCTTCCGACTAAAAGTGAAAAACTGAGTTTTTGAGCACCCAGGCACCAAGTGGGAGTAGAGTTCTAGAACACTGATTTTGACTTCAAATGTCTTTTATCTCGGAACGGCTTAATGGAAATTAATTACACTCTGTAAGAATAACAATTACTAGAGGTTTACAGTTATCGGAAATATTTTGGCGAAAATTGTTCGATCGGACTTGTTCTAGAATAATGAAACTGTAATTTCATTGATATTTTAGAATTTGTTAGCTCAGTTTTCTCAAAAACGATTCAATACATTTTTTTAAATTCGGTAGTATTAGACGAAAGAAACATGGTCTTCTCAATTTTTTTTCAAACATCGCTCTCTATTTATGAGAAAATTGCAGATTAATTTCAGCCGAGTTTTGATTTCTAAAAAAAAGCGGTTAAACTACTGCATTCGTCACAGGATGTAGCGTGTGTAAAGTACGATCAAATATAAGCGCAAATAGTTCTACCTGAACAAAATAAATTGCTTACGTCAGTGTTGAAATCTTTGAATCCTTATTCTAAATCAAGAAAATGTAAAAATCCAACTGAAAACGAATTTTTCGAAAACCGATTCGATTACATTTTTTTTAAATTTCTATAATACGTGCAAACATGTTTCGTCGATTTCCAGTGAAAATTTTTTTTTAAACATCGCTCCTAATTGATAGAAAATTGCATTTTGTGGTTTTAAGCCGGAATTCATTTTTGGAGTTTTCTAGAGAAATTTATTTTCATCCGATAATACCGAATTACCCTCAAATTGAAGCTACTAGCAAACCTGCAAGGCAAAAAAAGTGCTACTCACTTTACTTGTTGTAAGAATTTTTTATTTAAAATTGAGGTTATTGTATTTTTGCTCAATAAATACTCAGAAAAATTTGAAAAAACTCGAATTTTGGAGAAAATTCTGAAATTTTTTTTATGATAAAGCAGAATGCATTTTTTGAGGCCTTCCTTGAGGCATTTGGTGCATTATTATGTCCCTAACTGAATTAAAAAAACCGTTGAGTACCCCCTAAATCCCGTATGTCTTTTGCGCCATCGATGGCGCAATGGTCTCTTAATCGCAATTTAGGAACCCTTATCAGTATGATGAAAATTAGCAAAAGTGATCCGATCAATCTATTTTGATAATTGACGTTTTGCGTTTTTTTTCGAGAATTATTTTACTGTATTACAGTACTTATTTTGTGCAAAAAAAATTAAACATCAAAAAAAATAGCCTGTGTTAGGCGGAGCAGGATAAATAAAATTTAAGATTTTCATTATAACTAAGTGTCCGTCCTATAGAATAAGGTTGGCCAAAATAGTACTGTTTTTTTCAAAATTACTTAAATCATGTTAAAAAGAATTGAAGTGATTCTTTAGAAGTTTTTAGACTTTTCGTCCATATCACCATCAACCACGAAAACGATCACGTTGACTTCTCAAATTAGGAAATAAGGTTTGGTGACAGTGAAACAAATAGTGATCAAATTACGCCAAAAATTTTTGGCCAATAAAATCACATAATTTAAGAGTTTGAACATAAATTAATATTTTTCCAAACACGGCATGTGATCTATTTTCGAGAAAAAGATTTTACTATGAACATATTGCAAACCCTTATTGTTGAACATTATCTTCGATCACAGGTATTATATCGACTTGATGTATGGAAAAATGTCTTAAAAAACGTTTTGAAGTTTGACCCTGAATTTTTTTGACGTAATTTGAGTACTGTTTTCAATTACTGTAATTGGCCTTTTTTTCAAAATTCTGCAATCACTGTGGATGACCCCTTAAAAGAATCAGTCAGGAATTTCAAGACTTTTATGTGCATTAAATTGGGCCTCGCGGTTTAAAGAGAGCATTTCTAGAAGTCCAAACTTCCTCGAAATACTGATAACATAATAAGGCGTAGGGAAAGAAGAAGAGAGATGATAAATTATTTCATCGCGGAGTAATCATATAGTGTTAAACGAATAATATTATTTTACTGAGGAATGGTGGATGAAAACCATTCTATTTTTGTTTGCAGATGCAAGTACCATTGGTGCGGTTTAATATTTGAAATATGAACATGTCAATTAACCCTAAATTCTCTGTTATTTTATGCACTTGTTTCTGAGAATCCCGGCAAAATAATAGAGATTGTTTTAATTTTTTATTCACATTGATAACTTTTTATAACTTTTTAACAAATTTGTTTTTATGGACTGTAGAGAATCTTTGAAAATTGATTTATCATTGAAAATATATGTTGAAATTGAATTGTTCGGTTATAATGCTCAATTCAAGCCGCGCGACAATCGTGGCTCGCAAGACACTACGGGTCCACGAATTGTCGGCTACTACGGGAGTTAAATCTTTAAAATTTGACAGCGTACGTTAAACTACGGCAGGAGGAGGGTCGATTTTTCTCTGGTTCGGATATCTTCTATATCGATGTGATGGTGTTGATTGCGGTAGTGTGCCGCATTAGGTCCCGTTAACTGGCTACGACCGCATGTAAAGATGGTCCAGCCGCCCGTCAGGCCCTGCAGGGCCTGATGTTTTAAATGTCAATTATCTAATAGTTTTTATTAAAGGACCTATCATTAAGCCGTTCATGATCTAATTTAGACATTTATCTCGCTGGAATGGATCAAAAACTTTATTTTATTTTGATTATAAATGCATCCATTGCAGTCTAAAAAAATCAACGTTTAAACCCTTGGAGGCTCCGAGACTATTTTCATAAACCCTGTAGAATTAAATACCAGAAATGCAGGTTGCTTGTCTGATATGTTACTTTTAGAAATATTTTTTTTGCAAACTGCTGCATTTTCAATTTTAGTCCTGGCGCTACCTAAGTAAATTTTTAATTTCTTTAAAAGTGATTTGATAAATTGCGTAGGTGTAGGTTTCGTTTGCGGAAAACACTTGTGTAGATTAAAGGACCGGAAAATTTGCAGGTGATTTTCGGAGAAAGTCACTTTTTAGAAAATCAAATTCCGATAATCGTTTCCCTAATTTGTTTTTGTTCTGACGTCCCCATTTGCTCACAATAAAATTGCGTAGGTTGAAGCACAATTTTTAAATTTCACTTTTGTCTATTAGGGTCATAAGAGTCAAAAATGATGACATACTATGAAAAGTTTTAAGTCTTAGTCCTTAATCTCGGACTAAAAGAACAATAAAGTTGCCAGCACTTTTACTTTTCCGTAATGAGCGCTCAAAGTCGCGACCGAAAATCGGCTTTGGAGCCTCGAATGGGTAAGGTACTTTTTTTTTTTAACTTCCACCCTACCCTTTCTCAGTCATTTTCTCGAAGACCATACCAGATATGTCAACAAACGGTTTTCTGCTACGGTGTAGCCAAGTAAATATTTGTGACATGTAAACTTGTTTATTTTTTGTGGGGGACCCGTTTAACCGGTGATTGATGTTCCCAAAACGGTGTTAACCTTTTTTTTCAGGATAATCAAGCCAATATTTATATGGGAAGATACATTTCGGGGGTAGTTTTTAAAAAGAAAATTTTTGGCATTAACATTATTATGACATGTGACACCTCGAAGGGTGTCCAAATTACACTTTTCAGGTATCGGCTAATACAAAAAAATGTTAAAGTGATAATATGACATATCGGGCATAGTTTTCAAGAGAAATTTTTGGCCATTAATTTTTTGAACATGTGACACCTCGGAAGGTTGTCAAATTACACTTTTTTAAGTATTCGGCTTATTAAACAAAAATGGTTAAATTGATGACTATACATATAGGGGAGTTTAAAAGAGAAAAAGATTGGCATTAATATTTGACATGTGACAAAACCCACACAAGGGGTCAAATTTAACAAATTTTAGGGTCGGCTGAAAAACAAAAATTGGTTTCATGTGAAATTATATTATTGGCTGTGCTAATAGCACGCGTGCTTATTTAAAAAAGAAACACATTAGGTCCATCACCAGCTAAACTTTAAAAGATTATAGTCTTCTAAGCACTCATACAAAAACGTATATGCTAGTTTATTATTAATCATTAATTCTTTGCTTGTTTTATTGTACGTTTGATATTCAAAAAATGGATACATGTCACATAACCGATCGAAAAAAAATCCTGAAAAATACCCGAAATGTATATTATCAATATAGACATCTTCTATATCTCAGCTCGATACTAAAATGTGTGATTAAAAAATTAATGCCAATCTTTTTCTGTTGAAAAACTACCGAAATTATGATTTAAGCGTTCCACCATTCGATTTTGGGTCAAAAACGACCACTAGGTTGAACGTTGCACGATTAACACCAGTTTGTGCCAAAATTTTATTTGCGCGTTTTGTGGTTGAGATTTTTTTTCTCAAAAAATCAAATATTCTCGAAGGAAAAATGATAAGGTTAAATCTTAAACAATCGCATTTTTTACCAAAAAGACCGGTTTTAGGTCTCTCAACTCCGTCCAAAGACGCCCCAAAGGAAAAGTTATATTTCATTTCCATGCAGATATCAACTACGCGGTGGAATGGCAGGAGCAACCAAATTCAGGGTGACCGCTTAGGTGGCCCGTCGCGACGAAACTAGTATTTTTTTTGAAATGGGATTCGATTTTTTTTTCTAAGTTATTTCCAAAAATTTGTAGCGAAAAAAATAACCAGATAAAAAACATTTTGCGGGCGGTTCAGCCCAATTTTAAACAAAAATGAAAAAAAAATTTCTATAAATAAAAAATATACAGTTAATTATTCCACATAAACATCTTATGTATTCGGTCAATCCTAAAAGTTAATTTGAAGACCCTCACGAATGTGTCACATGTCAAATTACGTAACGCCCAAAAATTTTATCTTGAAAAACTGACCCTGATATGTTTATTATGCAATTTAACAATTTTTGGTTATTAGCCTCCATACATAAAGTGAAATTTGACACCCTCCAAGTGTCACATGTCAAAATAGTAATGCAAAAATTTTCTCTTGAAAACAGCACCGATATTATATATTATCACCTTGAACATTTTTTGTTATTAGCCGATACCTAAAAAGTGAATTTAACACCCTCTGAGGGTCACATGTCATTTAATAATTTAATCTGTTCAAAAATTTTATTTTTAAAAACTACCCCGAAATGAAAAAAAATGTTAACCGGTTTTGGAACATCAATTACCGGTAAACTGGTTGACCACGAAAAAAAACAAAAAATTTACATGACACATATTTAATTGGCTACACGTAGCAGAAAAACGTTTGTTGATATCTGGTATGGTCTTCGAGAAAAATGACTGAGAAGGGTGGGTGGAGTTAAAAAAAAAGCTACCTAAATCAAGAAAAAAGTACTAAAAAAAAATTTTTTTTGTATTCTATTTCAGAACTGAGCTAAATTTTTACCGTTTTAAAATTATAACAAAATCAACGTTATCAGCAGTGAATAAGACAGAGAAAGCTTGTTCAAATAAGTTCCATCTTCATATTTTCTCAAAATATCTTATTTCTCATTTACAGGGTACGTGATCGTTTTTCGACCATACGGTAATGGAAAAAAATCTTAGAATTTTCTGTAAAGTAGCCTCATATATGTTTTAGACAGATTTGAGATTTTTTTGCAAAAAAAAGTACTGTAATTCCACAAAAAACAAAGCACAAAAATTTTTTCGCAAAAAAGTCCAGCGTTCACTTGGTCGACGATGATCCCATTATGTATAAGGGTCGAAAAAACGTTTAAAGTCGATCAGGCCCTGCAGGACCTGACGAGCGGCTGAGAGTTAAGCTGGCACAACGTAAAAATTCTGGGTGAAAACATTAGGATTAGCCAATTTAACTTTTTTCATAGATGCCTTCATATTTTCTAACCGTTTTCGAAAAATCATACAATTTTAATTTGTGGTCTCTTTGGAACTTCGGTAAATCCGGTTAATACATTCTTAGTATCGGTTTTTCTTTATGAAAGACAAAGAAATGCTTATTTTAAATTTAATAATATTTCAAAAAATCTTTTCTTGGTGTCCGAGTCCCATCGTGTTTGCAGTCTTCACTATCAATTTGTTATTTTCAAAATATTAAGCTCGACGTCACTACAATTTCAATAGAAAGAACCTATTTTTGTCACTTCGCTACGAATCATAGGCTATGATTGACGAGAGAAATCCTCTCAGAGGATAACAACACCTGTCTAAAATTTTTCTTATTTTCGAGAAACCTTAAGCTAAAGCACAGAACGCACTCAAATTTCTTTTCGACAGGCTATTATGAATCATGAGTGNAATTACTCAGAAAAATTACGCAACAAAATGTAAATTTCGTACTTTTTTCTGATTATTTTTTTACAAATTTTTGTTTTCTTAGCAATTTGAGCGACTTTAGAGACCTCAGAGTGACCTGAATTCATACCCCCTTAAGATTTTAATTTTATTTTCTAATTAAATTTTTACTTCACCCCCACCTGCATTTCTGTGTTTTAAAACACAGAGACCAAAAATATTTTGGGGAAGTATCATTTCGGCCGACGGAATATCGGAAATTCCCCCGAAAGTTTCCCTTCTTTTTAATTTCAAGAATTTTGGTGAATTTCAGAAATTGCTCATCAGACCGAAAATGCATGATTTGGATGCAATTTTTTGTTTTATGCCGTTAAAACAGCACTGGAACCAGAAAATAATCTAAAAATAGACTTATAATGGTTTCTTTCGGAGATGAATATTTTGACATTATTTATTTTGGTACCCGGCACCACCTGGTGGTGTAAATTCCGGTTAAAATTTCAAATTGACGATTTGAGAAGCTGCGCAACGCGCGCAAGAAATTCCATTAATTGTGGCCCATGACATTCTACCTAAGATAGGCAAATAAAAAGTTTCCGGAAGATGAAACTGAATTAATTTTACAAAATACACATTTTTCCACCTACACATTTTCGATGGGTGAATTTTTCCATCAAATTCCGAAAAAAAAATTCAGACTTATTCCAAAATTATTTATGTTGTTTCAACCAAAATTTTGTTGTGGTCACGCTCTTGCGGTTTTTAATTAGAAAAAATGAATATTCATCTCCTTTTTAACGAATTGGAAGCCTGAGAATATAGCAAAAGTAGGCACCATAAAAATAAATTTGAAAATCTCAAATCGTATTTATTGCCAGCTGCGCAATCTAGCCATGCTTCGTTATTTAGCAAATACTTGTGTGTTTTAAAACACTCAGTTGTAGGTGGCTAATATAACATCACAAACAGTTGGGGGTTATTTAACGTTAAACGTACCTTAAATGAGAATCACTCGATCGGCATGGTTCTCGAACCTACGCAGCCTATAATTTATTTAAGAGCATCCAATCACAGGCGCGGATTCAGAAGCGTGGTGTGTGAAACACTTTTAGACAACGTTATAAGTAATTTTTGAAATTTTAATTTTTGAATAAATTTAAAATCATAAAATGAAACATTAAAATTTAAAAAGAAATTACAATTTTATAAACAGAAGTTTTTGTTTGCTATATCAAATTGTTAATGTAATAA
>SCLH01001385.1:120605-144663 GCA_004367855.1 Oikopleura vanhoeffeni
CTTTTGTGACATCTGTGGCAGTTTTGAAATTTACCAACGCTTTTGTGACATTTGTGGCAGTTCTTTTAACATTTTGATAGTTTGAAGTTTTTGGTTAAAAAAAATTCTTTATTTTCAAGAAAAATTGTATTATATCTTTTTAAACGAAATAACAAGAAAATTTTAACCTAAACCCCCAGGGGGTACTGTGCTTTCTGAAAAAAAATTTTTCAAGATTTGGACTAAACTAATACGGCCAAAAAAATCACAATGGCGTCAGTCTCGCATCTCTCAGACCTCTAGTTCGGCGTCTAGGAGAGAAAACGTGAAAATGACTAACTATATATTCGATTACTAAAATTAAGTTTGCATAATTATTGACTGGCAACGAGTTTTTATCCGACCGAGCCGATTTTTATAAGATGATCTGGTTCGGAAGATAAAATTTTTATCTGGCGAACAAAAAGTCATGAAAAAATCGGCTCGGTTAGATGAAAGCCCTACCTAAGATCAGCTCATGCATAACATAAAATTACAAATCGGATATGTCGTTACGAAAAAAATGGCTTTAGATTTCGCTCAAAAATGTAAAGTTATTTTTTTCTGTTCACAGTTCACTTTAACAAGGTACTTACTTCAAATACATATTTTATACAAATTTGAAATACGCCAGTTTTTGGTAAAGTCTTTTTAGTTCATTTTGCAGATAAAAACTTTAAAAACTGATTTATGATTTTTTGCTAGAATTCAGTTTAACTAATAAGCGGATTTGACCATTTTGAATCCGCTTTGTAAATTAGATGTTATATCTGAATTGTTGTTTACTCTTGATATATTCATTCGATAAAAACGCTAAAATTTCAAAAATTAAATAAAATAAATTGAAAAAATTCCGAAATTTTCAAAAAAAAATTGATAACCATAAATAGCATCTCCACCATTAATATTGACTTAGAGAAATAGTGGGTGGATGCTTCTGAAACTTTTTGTGAGTTGATAACATATCAATAACGGGGGCTTCTGGTCATTTTTACTAGTTTTTAAGCCAAATGCTGTATTTAATTCGGCTTTTAAAACAACTCATCCGATAGCATTCTTAAATAGCTCAAACTGAGCACAAATATCTTGGGAAAAATAAAATAAATTGGTTCATCGGACCAATTTGTTTAATCTTTTTTTTGAGATTACTGAAATTGTTAATTACTAGTTTTTCTTTTAAAAAACTGGTAACAATCGTCGGATTCGGAACAATTTTTTAAATTCAATTATTCATCAGATATTTGTGCTCTATTTTAGCTTTCTAAGAATTTAATCGGATGAGTCGTTTGCAAAAGCTGAATTAAATAAAGGAGCCTCCATAATCGATATAAAAAAAAATGGTCGTCACGTTATCAAAATATAGCGAAAAAGGGGATTCTATGTTTTTGATTTAATTTTGTTAAAATGAGCTCCAAATCGGCCGAAGGCCGATAAAGGTGGATATTATATCTATTATTAAATTTTGCTGGAAAATTAGCCCCAAATCGGCCGAAAGCCGATAAAGAAGGATATTATATCAATAATTGAATTTTGGGGGAAAATGAGCCCAAAATCGGCCAAAGGCCGATAAAAGTGATTTTTGGTTTTTATTTAATTTTGAAAAAANGCATTCTACCTGATTAAGCTTTTTGAAAACCAAGTCTTTCCCCTGAGAAAGTTTATAGCAGCTGCGCTGCTATCGTGGTTGGCGTTTTATACACCCGCCCGTTTTAAGAGCTATTTTACCTTTACTGCATTGAAGAACATCTTTCGTGGATGTTTTTCGGATTTTTAATAACCATTAAATTATATACTGTACTGAAAAATGACATAAACGTCGAAATTAATATACATTATAGAAACCCTATATGAACCAAAATGAGATAAAAAATTAGGTTTCAACCTGAAATTCATTCTCTGTAGCTAAAACGACTCCTTTATCTGAGGGGTCCTTGACGTTCATTTCATATTTATTTCTGGCGATAAGAATTGGTGCATTTCCAGCATGCTTTTCAAATTCTGTTTTCCAATGATTTAAATTTGATATACTCTGTAATGGAATTATATTTTGACAAATAAGATAAATAATTGTAGCACATTAAAAATTTAAATAACTCGTTCCTGAGGGTTTTCTTTACTATAAACTAAAATCGCACAATCGGCTCCTCTATAAAATGGAGTTCTCAAAGCACGAAATCGTTCTTATGTTTGGTTTTAGAAATTAAGAATAATGTTGCTTATATTTGCAATATTTTTTCCGTTCACATTCGGCATAAATAGGAATAATACATGAAAAGTTAAGCCTAAAGTAAACTATTTCCGCCAATCAAGCGATTTGAAAGCTTTTTAAAAAAGTTTAAAATTATGTTATATCAACATTTTGAAACGAAAAAAATCTGTTGGTTCAAAAAAATTTTGGTACATCATTGAGAAAATAAATTTTTCTTTTTATCGAATATTTTGTGGAAATATTAAAATTTTATTCTAAAACCAAAGCTTGACCACCAGTATCCCATATTTGTAAGGTTACCAGCTTATTTTGAACAGTTTCTACTTTAGTAAATAAATCAACTCCAATTGTTTGCATGTTATTTTCAACAAATAAATTTTTAACATAACGATTGATTATTGATGATTTCCCAACACCAGAGTCACCCAGCAGAATCACTTTCAAAATAGGATTCGGACGACCTGACATTTTAGTAAACCATCTTAAAGTGAAATAAAATAAATTTGTGTGTTTTCAAAAGTTTGCATGCTCATTTCATGCATCATTTTGCAAAAAAAGCATAGGTTTAACAAATTTTGTACGCTAAGAGGGTTTGACGCTTGGACTGAATCCAGCTTATATTTTCTCTTGTAGCAGAAAAAATTGAATTTAGTTTGGGATGCACCTTTTTGCAATTGTTTTTTTTGTCCTCTTGTGCAAAATTATGTTTTATTCTTAGGCAATTGAATTCAAAAAGTGAAAATTAAGAAAAAAGCGATATTTTCAACTTTAATAAAATCAGGATTTTTTAGTTAGGCAGGCAAAAACTCAATTCAAATCAGGAATATTTTAAAACTACATATGTGTCGAGACTCTGTATCAACTAATTCACCCTGAGATACAATTGGATTTTTATGAATCGTATGTACGGTTTTCGAGAACATTCGCTCCGATTGCCCATTGCTCTGAAAAAAAATCCCGCCATATTAAGATATTAATTAATCAAAATATATTAATAAGGTGTAATTTGGGAAATACTAATGGTGTGTTTTCTTGCTTCGGAAAATTTTTTGGTTGCTTTTTAGACAATTAAAAATTCCGAGTTTTTATTTAAGTGTTTTGCTTGCCTAACTGAACAACTTTATAAAATTGTGAATATTTATTGACCATATTTCCAAACTCAATATAAGTCGAAATTTTTGAATAACAAAATTTTTATTTAAAAAAAACCTTCAAAATTCAATACAGTGTCAGCAGATAGGATATTTGGAGTTAAAACAGCAATATTATCTAGTAAAATAAAAGATAAAATGACTCAAAAAATGTTAAAAAATATGATTACAGAATAAAATTTGAAAAATTTAAACACACAAACAACAAAATTGATTTGATTTTCTAGTCTAAGAGTGTGAATTGCTAGTCTAAGAGTGTTAATACGGAATTCAGTAACAATGGTTTTTGGCACACCAATTTTTAAAATTTTGCCGATAAAATTATTCATGAACTATCAAAGGCTAAAACACATATGAGGTTGAGGAGTTAAAAATTTAACAATAATATACTATATAATATATGTATATGATAAATATGATAATAAGAAAAAGGGGCGGCGGTATCTTTTTCATAGAAAGTATCAATAAAAACACAAAAATAAAACCAAATAATAACCATGCTAAAATTTGTCAGGTTATATGATTAGAAGTTACTTTTTTGTTATTTTGTGGGTTCTTTACTGGGGATAAAATTTATGCAGTGGATTTAAATTTAGAAGAAAAAAATTTTAATTTTTTTGTTGCGTTTTTATGCAATTCAAAATTACATTTTCTTTCCATGCTGAAGATACTTTCACCTGAAGAAATACAGAAATAAAATAAGTCCTATATTATATCGAATATACTACCTACTCGTCATTCTGAGCTTGTTTTCTAGATTCTTTAATAGGTGAAAGCTCAGAACAACGAGAAGGTATTATTTTCGATATGTAACCATTTAATAACGATTCTTGACATTAAAGAGTTTTTATAAGAGGTCAGTTTTAGTACATTTTTCTTCATTACCTAAATAAAAAAATTATTTTTGGTCGTTAAAAATAATTAAAGTTTTAGGAAAGTAAGAATTAAAACTCACTTGAATTCACAAATTTTTGCCAAACTTGGGCTAATTCTTCAGGTTGTAATTTGTGAAATGTCATGACTTCTTTCCACACACAATTATCATGTTCTAGATATTTTACACCCCATGATTTGAAACCTTTATGATTTTGCGGCCTAAGACCAAGTTTTCGCAGGCAAACGCCCATAAAAGCATCGTCAATAGGAATAATAGGCAATTCTTTCATAGCTTCGAAAATCTGAAAAAAAATAAACTAAAAAATATTTTTTAAGTTTTTTTTTAATAAAAGTTTTAATTGTTGACTGAAAATATATCCTCTGGCTTTAAAATTCTTTAGACCGCCTAAATTAGGCGGACGTTTCTTTGAATTTCAAACTTTCCGCATAAGTAACTTTTTAAATAGCACCCCCTGTCTCAAGCAAAAACCGTAGAAAATGCTATCGCAAAACGTTTTTTCGCATTCGGCAGCCCACTGAATTTGGTAAATGCATATTTTTTCTAAATTTTATCTAGCCAATTAACCGGCCATGAACAGAAAATTAATTTGTCATAGGTTCGAATCCCGTTTTAAAATATTTGGGCGGAAACTTCCGGTTAGACAAATAAGACAGTATGAAAAAATTAATATTTTGTAACGTTAACGGACTCTGCACCGTTCTAAATTTATAAGTAATATAGATACACGATGCCATGCACGTTTTTTTTTAATTTCACATTTTTTATTGTAAAAATATATGGGTTCAAAAAATAAAATGACTCATTTATTTACCAATCATTAGTTTCATTGCCTAAAATACTTTCAGTGCCTATATCGCCGGAAGAGCCAATATCGCCAAAATTGCGGGGGTGTTCGACGTTTTTATTGCAAATTACTTTGAGTGCGTCATGAAAGACGTCATATTTCAAGATTGATTTTCCCAAATCTACTTTTTTGAATTTTTATTTGATTGCGCTTTGTGTTTTAATTTTGGTCTTTCAATGCATTCTAACCTATTGGACCGCCGTATACAATTGGAAACAATTTTAAAATCATGACGTTATTTCGACGCCCACGCGTTCTTTATTATAGACGAAAAACTTTATCTCTGTCCCAATATCGCCGAAATTTTTTTGCGAAAACTTTCGGCGATATTGGGCCTCCCCATGTTTCTTTTTTTAATATACTGTCGTATGCGTCTAAGAGGACAGAAATTTTTTTGTCGTTTTGTCCACCTGAAAATGTGCCGTTTTGTCCATTTAAAAAAAAGTCACTAAAAATGCTCTAAAAAATCGATACTTAGACGCAACTTTTCAAAAAATTTGGGAGTAATTAGTCACCTGGTTTAATTTTTTTTCAAAAAAAAAAGGTTTTCAAAAAAAAAGTTGGAAAATTTTTTTAAAGGGTGTTTTTTGTTAAAAAATAGCATAATTCATCAAAAAAGGGGGTTTTTCGTGTTAGAAACAACCACCGCAGGCTAGCGCAGAGCTAATATTTTTTCATTGCTAGTGGTACTTGTTTTGAAAAATTGAGTGTCCGGTCTTTATTTTGGTTTGATGATTTTTGGAACTTTGGATTTTGAAATATTTTCCAAGTATTTCGAAAATTAGGTAGAAAAATTTTTTAAAATAACGGAAAAAAATTGAGAATATGAAACGGATAAAAGTTTAAAAAAAATTTAAGAATTCTAAATTAATAGAAAATATGAACCCCTCTCTTTTCATTTATTCAGTAATTTTGAAAGTAAAAATTAAAAAAACGCTGATTAAAAAAAATTGTTGTTTCTTATTTTCCAATAAAAATTCATCTTTCTTTTAGTGTAACCTATTACATCGAAAAATTCAAATTAAAAAAAAAACAAATCAAATTCTGAAATTTAAATCCAAAAATTAAATGTAAAATTTAAATTCAGAAATTGGATAAATCAAAATTCAAATCAAACTTTAAATTCAAAAAATTGAACGTAAAATTTAAATTAAAAAATTAAATTAATCAAAATCGAAAATTTTCTTCAAACTGTTATAACTGTAAATATTTTTTTTAATTTTGACTAAATTTCTTTAAGGGGGTACCCCTCATGAGAAATGCCGTTTTCATAGTTTTTGAGGGCATGAGATTCTGGAAAACTATACATTGTGAAACCTAATTGTTTAGCCTGGTTGATGAATTGATCCTAAATCTCAGATCTCAAATCATAATTAAGGATCACTAACTGCTCGACCAATCAGGAACGTGCATCAAAGTAGAGTCATATTTTGTAGCAAAAAGCCTATTTCTCCGGGAATTTTGAGGGTAGAAAAATTCGCTCTAGAAAAATCAAAAAACGATTTTTTGAGCTGATTTTAAGAAGCTCGCGGAAAAGCCTATTTCTCCTTAGATTTTTTAGTCTCAATTTTGACACAGATATGAATGAACAGCTCATGACTTCGCGGAAAGCTGTTACTATCGAAACCTAAATTTTTATATTTTTTTTTCTTTCGAAACTGTATTTCTAATTGCTGAAAATCCATAAATTTCGGTTCAAATGCTCAAAATCGAGACAAGATATTTTAAAAATGATTAAAAAGTACTTTCCTGACGCTGTATCGGGATGAAAACACCACGAACTTATTTCTTATTATCCAAATTTCCATAAAAAAACTACAGTAAAGACCGTTTAACAGGACGCACCGATTTCGAGAGTGCGTTCTGTTAAACGCTACTGGCAAACTTTGCAAAAAATGTGCGTCCTATTAAACGGTCTGGCAAACTTTGCGAAAAAAAGTGCGTCCTACGGACAAAAACGAATTTTTACTACAATTATTGTATTTATTGAAGAAAAGCTAAAAAGGGCAGTACGGCGAATTAATAACGTACAATGGTGAAATTTTGAACACGAAAATATTTAAACATTGCAATATCATGGAAAAAGTCAAATCAAGGCAATTCGAAGAAAAATATCAAATAAGAGCAATTTGATAAATATAATTGTTGAATTTTGAAAATTTCCAATTATTCAGAATAACCTGTTTTCTGTTGCAAGCACTTAATTCGGAGCAGGCACTCAATTGTTTTCGAAACGCAAAAATGACAATTCCGGTTTTATTGCGGCAACAAATATTGAGACTTATTCACTCGAAAAGCCCGAGTGTTCAGATAGTCAACTTAGAAAATAACCTGTCATATTTTATATCAGCTAATGCAAAAACGAGTTTTGAATATAAAAATTAACTTTTATTGTGATCAATCGAAAATGACAAATTTATCTTGTTTGGAGAGGTTCGTGACACTGGAATCTGATGCTGGAGAATTCCATGAAGCTATGAATACCTTGAATATGGGAGACGGCGATATTAAATCCACCCTCCGAGTAATTTCTATTAATCTTCACTTTAGGAATAAGAAATTCAAAAAACATTAATCCAATCAAAAAATGTATTCGATGCTATTGATTCAAGTACAAGTGAGATTTTATCAAGATTCTTTTTTTTGGATCGTGATAAGTCAATTATTTTATGTTTATCTGACTCATTTTCTATGAAAGTCACAAAGTCAATATATCTCGCCATATATTGAATACATTTTTGCTTCGGAGACAAGACTTCTTGTCTGATTTTTAGGTATGATGTTTTCGCATTTCTTCTTCAGTTTTACGCACTGCATTGATTGTTTCATCAATAATATCTATAGCTGTCTAAACTTTTTTTTCTTCCAGGATGCTGATATGANTTTTTTTTACATGTATTTATTCGCGGGAAAATTTGAAGAAAAAACATCGCAAAAAAGGGAAGTACAAAAAAGAGAAAATTTGAAGTAAAAAACGAGGACAGTGTGTGCAGGCACTATTTTTCTTTGCTGTATGCAGGCTGGTAGAAATCTCCTGGATTCTGTATCTGTTTGTGCCGGAATTCGCTGCATTGATCGTCTCGGACTTCATCTTTGAGTGGTGGGCAGTTTTCGTAATTAATGTCCGTGCAGCTCCCCCAAGATTCTTTTAAATTAGCAAATGACATGGAGTCACCTAAAAAATGTTAGGCCCGTATTTGCATCATAAATATCGTTAAAAGTATTGAATTGATCATTTTCTAATTATTCAAAAAATATTTAATGCTTTATCTCAGCGGTTTAAATTTTTATTTTGTTCTTAGATATGTTTGATATATGTAAAAATTTAAAAATAAGGCCCCCTGTTTTGTATTTGTAAAATGTTCTGATGGTAGTTTATTTGCTTCTTTGGTTGTAAGTTTCTTGTGGTTGGATTCTCTGTGGGTTTGTTTTGTAAATGTTTCTTCTGGTCTTGCTGTTCCTTTTGTTCATCACTTGCGAATACTAGGTCCTGTATAGCCTAACGCAGTATTCTTAGTGGTTCTGATGAGTTTGGGAAGTCGTTCCAAAATTTTAAAATCCGTTTATTTGGGAGGTAAACATTCTTGGGTCTTCTGCGCTGGCAAAGGAACTTTTTTGTTCTTATTCCTGTGTTTCCTGAGTATATTCTTATGATTACCTAGGTGTTAGATAATTGGTTTACCTTATTGACCCGATATATGTGCTCTGTATTATCCAGCTTTAATCTCACATAATCATCATGTTCGAGGGGTTGGTTCATTTCTTTGTGATCAGGGGTTTTTTTTTATTGTGTTTATGCCTCTTAATTCGATTATGTGTATTAGCGAATGTCTTTATTATTCTTGTAATTTATGGTATCTTATGCGAATGGTGTGAAGCGAATAAATTCGCTCTAGAAAAAGCAAAAAACGATTTTTTGAGCTGATTTTAAGAAGCTCGCGGAAAAGCCTATTTCTCCCTGGATTTTTTAGTCTCAATTTTGACACATATATGAATGAACAGCTCATGACTTCCCGGAAAGCTGTTACTATCGAAACCTAAATTGTTTTTCTTCCGAAACTGTATTTCTAATTGCTGAAAATCGAGACAAGATATTTTCAAAATGATTAAAAAGTACTTTCCTGACGCTGTATCGGGATGAAAATACCACGAACTTATTTCAAATTATCCAAATTTCCAGAAAAAAAACTAAAAGAATGAAATTCTGATTTTTTTTGTTTGAGCCTCAATTCATGAGGGTTACATTACAATTTAAATTTTAGAATTTTTTTTGAAAATTTGAATTTTTTTTGTGAATTTTCATCAAAAAATAAAGTGAGTTTTAAATTGTCTATAGCATTTTTAAATTTCAAAGAAAATTTTTCATTTTTGAAAGATAATTTGAAAATTTATGAGAAAAAGAAAAAATTCTTTAAAAAGTAAATTTTCCTTAAATCAATAAAAACATTTTCCAATTTAGAAAAAAATTTGTTTTTTTTTAAATTTGAAAAATTGAATATTTTTTTGCTCAAAAAGTCGCAAATTTTTGATCAAAATTAACATTAAGATTTGAGAACTTTTTTAAATCCTTTTAAAAATTTGAAAATGATGTTTAAGGGGGTATATCTGGATAATTTGACATATTCACGGTGATATATTCTGAAAACTAAAAGCTTATGAGAAAAACCGAAAATGCTAATTTGTAGATCTATCCTTAATCTTGCGAAAAAGTACATCACAAATTATTTTTGACCATTACACCAATAGGTACAGTATCGTAACAAGGTGACTTTTTCAAAATTTCAAAATCTATCTCCTCCCAGACGGTATATCCAATTGAGCTCAAATTTTCACAGATCACGTAGCGGTAGTATATAAATTTTTCAAGGAGAGCTTTTTTCGATCCGGCGACTGAACAATTCTAGAACGCCAAATAACCGACGATTTTTAACAATTGCAGACTTCAAAATCTATCTCCTCCGAGGATATGTTTGCAAAATAGCTCAAATTTTTATCAAGTATTCCTCAGAAAATTTTAAAGAGATCAAGGAGAGCTTTTTTGCAATTTCGAGCTAGAACTTGAAATATGATTTTTTTGGTCATTTTCCGAAAAATTTCCGAAAAAAAAAGTGCTTCGATTTTTTCGAAAGTAGGCTCAAAAGAAAGCCAGTGAAACACTGATGAGAAAGTTGGCTTACGTCAAGTCGATATTTTGAAGTTTTAGTGGTCAAATTCGAGCAAACGTTATTTTTTAACTTCATCTTTTAAAAAATACTTAGAAAAAAANTTTTTTTTTTGATGATTGGGTTCTTAGTACACTTAATTATCACCCCTTATCAATTTGGAGCATTTTTAATGCCTCTAAGGCCTTTATTTAATCAGACAGATATACGGTATATCATATACCACCTTAAAAACAAATTTTTGAGACTCATTTCCTCAAAAATATAAATTAAAATATGTTTCTATTGGTTTAAATGCGGAAATTTTTTTTTGCAATAAAATTCCTCAAACTTTTGAAATTATCTTCAAAATTAAAAATGATCTTCAAAAATTGAAAGTTTATAAAAAATTTATTCATTTTTGAAAATTTTCGATCGTCAAAAAATAAACTTTTCGCTTCTAGACACGATTCCCGTAAAGCACTGTGATAACTCAAATTGTTTCGAAAATACTAATTTGTTGGATTCAATTTTAAAATATATCTGTTGGAAATCAAACTTTATTAAGCATTTTTGAAATTTTTTCTGAGTATTTAAAAGTTGAATAAAAAAATGAAAAATTTTCCGAAAATTTTTTTTTCAATTTTTTTAAATTGTCTGAAATGTCATCAAGATTTTTTTCATCAAATTTTTTTTTCCATTTGTAGAAAAATACTCAATTTCAAAAATTCTTAAAAAAAAGTGTAATATGACACCATCTATCAGAGAGTATATACCAAAAAAGTGGGGATAACTGAATTCACGAAGGCGGTTAATTTGATGATAAAATTATTTTTCCAGATCAAATGGGCATCTTTTTTTTCTTAGTTTTACGTTTTTTTTTCTCGAAAAATCGAGGTTTGGAGGCCAAAAAATCATAATTTCGAAATTTTATATTTTTTTACAAAAAGTATGTTAATTTCATTAATAAGTGGCGTTGACCCAACAACTAATGATGCGGCATTTGTTTTAAAATAATTAATTACTGAAAATACGAAAAATCGGTATTTTTGATCACGTGACGACCAAAAGTTATATATTATTATATTTATATATTATTAACCCCCAAGAAGTTTCAGAAGAATCCACCCATTATTTCTATAATTCGATATTAATGGTGGACTTGCTAAGGTCGTTTTTTTAGGTGGGCCACGCTAAGGGGTATCTGTTCTGAGAGAACCAGACTAGATACCGACAAACGGTTTTTCACATCTGAATCTTAACCAAATTCGGAACGGTGGAAATGGTTTTCTTTTTTTTCGGTGATAACCGGTAATTCGCAAAAAATCGGGTTTTTCGGTCATTTTGAGCAAACCATTTGTCGCTATCTTGTCTAGTTCTCCCAGTCGAAATCATTAGTGGCCCACTTAAAAAAAAGCCTAATTATAACGCCCAGCTTTGTCCACTTCGTCACATTTACCAAAAAAAATCTAAAAATCAAATTTCGCTACATTATTATGGGTATAATTTTTTTTCACTCCAATATTTTTTCTAACTACAATTTTAACGCCCCGTTTTGTCCTCTTAGACGCACGTTCTTTTCGAAAATGGCCAAATTCTTGTCGTTTTGTCCTCTTAGACGCATACGACAGTAAATACTTTCTGAATTTGAAACTTACCCTAGCGGCCATTACTGCACTCATAATAAAACCACCGCCTGAAACATAGGGCGGATAATATTTTTCTGGCCATAGTTTTTCGGACACATAATATTTACTCCTGGCATCAGTTATTCTTGGAGAAGGGTAAAGAACAGATCCGACGAACATGTCACGTTGTTGAGATAATGATAGAGATTGAATATATTGAACAATATTAGGAATATTTGCAAAAATGTCATCGTCACCCTAAACATTTTATATTGAAATTTCGAACTTATATCAAGGGTTCCATTCCCGGCTCGATTATTTTTGTTCATTTTAATTCCGTATTTTCGATATTTTAAATTTTTCTGTAAAATCTTAAAAAAAATAATAAATTAATGTGGCTGCTTTTTTTAGCGACCCCTTTTTCTGTGAAACGCTGTCTTAGATTGGCGTTTTTCGGTTAGGTGATATCAGACTTATTTTTTTACCCTTGATCTTTAAATTTTTTGACCTATATTTTTTGGGGTCAAATTTTGTGAAAAGACACCATAGGTTCAAATTACAAAAACGACCATATATGGGCCAAATTTCAAAGAAAACAAAATATTTTTTTTTTCAAAATTTGTCGAGTATTTTTCATGTAATTTTGAAATAAATTATCTGAATAATCAATTCTGAAATTTATTTTTCCTCTGAAAAACACTATAAAACTCGAAATTTGATGACGAACGAGGATGTTAGCAGTTTTCAAGACAAAATTCTTTAATTTCAAAAAATTGAAATTTCGATTTTTGGCCATCTACATTTTTTGCGTTTTACTGGCAAGTCTATGGATTTCGATCATTTTTGGTTGAAATCAAGTTTTTTAAATCCAACAGTTTAATAAAACGAAAATTTTGCAGCGAGATTTAGATTTTTTTGTTTTGATACAGTAGAAAAAAATCGATGCATGCCGTATTTAAACTTTCTTATTTGTATTTCTTAAGAAATTGCTAAGGTAGCTTTTTTTAACCGGGCCCACCCTACTCAGTCATTTTTCTCGTAGACCATACCAGATATGAACAAACGGTTTTCTGCTATGTGTAGCCAAGTAAATTTTTGGCACCCAAAATTTTTAGTTTTTTTGCTGGTCAACCGGTTCACCGGTAAATAACGTTCTAAACCGGAAGTTCATAGGTTCGAATCGCAGTCAGCTCTTTTTTTTGTTTATTTCAATCGAAATGTATGTATTCTTGATAGCAATCGGTTGGTAGGTGGTAATTTATTAACTTTAAGGTGCAAGGAACAACATTTTAAATAAATTTATTAATGACAAAAAAAAATTTCGAATTTTTTCCTTATTTGCCTCAGAAAAACCGGTGATTTCAAAAATTGATTACCGACAAAACGGGTGAAGGATAAAAAAAAAGTTTTGGGTGCCACAAATTTACTTTGCTACATATTGCAGAAAACCGTTTGTTGATATCTGGTATGGTCTTCGCGAAAAATGACTGAGTAGGGTGAGCCAAGTTACAAAAAAAGCTACCTTAACTAACGAATACTCACTTTGAAAATGAATTTTGTGTGTGGGCAATATGCGGGCACCCATCTGAGAAACATAATTTCTTTCAATGTCAAATTTCGGAAAGAATCCTGAAAATCGCCTTGTAAAATATCTCCCCATTCATGCGCTTCTTCTTTTAATAGTAATTCGTGACGATTGTTATCTTTATTTGTTTCATCACTTTTTCCCAAAAGAAAAATCCGACGGACGTTTAATTGAGAGCCGATTACTACGAAAAATGTTAACAAATATTCTGAAATTTTAATCGACCTTTTAAAAATATTGAAATATAAAACATCAAAAAATATGAATTCCAGAAATTTGGTCAAAAAATTTAGGGAATGATCCGAAAAAATCACCATCTGACTATATGCTGTACTCGAGAAATCCTGGTTTAGTGAAAACACCGGTATTACCGGTAAAACCGAAGTCGGTTTTTAAAAAACAAACTTTATCCATGATAAATCATTAGGCGTCGGACATTTTGGAATCAGGTCAATCGGGTGAGCCATCTCCGAGAACATTCGACGCAATCTGACACCTCTCGGGTAGTTGCATAAGAANTTTCATCACTTTTTCCCAAAAGAAAAATCCGACGGACGTTTAATTGAGAGCCGATTACTACGAAAAATGTTAACAAATATTCTGAAATTTTAATCGACCTTTTAAAAATATTGAAATATAAAACATCAAAAAATATGAATTCCTGGTTATTTTCAAACCCATAAGTATAAATTCAAAAATTATTTTTGTCATTACCCGAACTAACCGTATATAGCGGTATTTTTTTTTCAGAGGACCCTTTAGTTGCACGAGTTTTTCTCGAAGATGGGCTCAAACCGATTTGAAAATTCCAAATAATCATGAGAGAGACAAGGTTCGATACATCGGATGCACGGCTCGATTTTTGAACGGTCCGGAATTCCGGTAATTACCGGTTAATCTAAGATTGTCGGTTCTCGGCCACTGTTGGTGATGGGGTCATATTACAAATATTGACCCCTTAAAAAAAATTCAGAAATTTGAAGACGAAAGGTAAAAAATCAGTCTAATATCACCAATGGCCGAGAAACGACAATCTTAGATTTAACCGGTAATTACGCGATATTCCGGGACCCGGTTCAATGCGATGTATCGAACCCTTGTCTCTCATGATTATTTGGAATTTTCAAAATCGGTTGACCATCTTCGAGAAAAACTCGTGCAACTAAAGGGTCTCTGAAAAAATACCGCCATACCGCTAAATAGGCATGAAACTTAAAATTTCTGGTGTCTTACGAACATGAAAAATCCCTTGAAATGTTTTAGCGAGCAATCACCGTGAAAATTTTGGTTTTTTATATTTGTTAAAAATTAAAGAAATAATTCTGAATTTCTGGAATGATGTTTTTAGAAATGGGTACCAACCCCTGAGTGTTAAAATTGCATAAAAATGCAAAAATATTTAAAGAAATTTCTGTACTTTTTTCAAAATAAAATTTGGCTTTATTGGGCAAAACGTTCTCAAAAACGACAATTTCAAACAAAAACAATGAAAATTAGGAAAAAAAATTTAAATTTTTTCGAAATTTCCCACGTACAAAAAAATTGAAATTTTTTGCCAAAGATAAAGCCGCCTTAAAAAATCTTTAATTGCGAGAATCCGACTACACTTTAAGTAAAGTGTACTTTACCAATTATTTCAAATGAATAAAATTTTTTGATGTCTCATAAATTCGTTAATTTTTAAGAAAAAAAAGCACCTGTTGTCACCAATGGTTTGAATGAACCTAATGAATAGCCCACTTATTTTATAAAATCAGTATAAAATAACCACTTTTCATCTTCTCCGAAACTTACATTTTTTTCTAAAATTTCGAAAGTATACTGAATAAAAAAATTCACCATATGATAAAAATCCGTCGAGTCGACGATTTTACATGAGAAAATAAAACCACTGTGCTAACTGGTACTTACGACTAGGGGCATACTTTTCTAGTATACCTGGTATTTTATCTGTGTTTCCCCAAGTGTCACGGATAGCTTTTCGTCGAGCAAACGAACCAGTCATTGATTTGATAACAATTAATAAATAAACTTCGTCTAGTTTTCCAGTAGTTAAATTTCGGCAAACGTGTGGAGCACTACAATAATTTTTTAAAATGATTGCTCAAAAGTTTTTTTGTGGCAAAATTTTAAGTCAAACTTGAAAGTTGCACCCTGAAAATCTATTCAAAAAGGTGAAGGTTTCTTTATCATCAAAATTGATCTCAATTATTTCTAAATAAATTTTCTTTTTTCAAACCTTATTTTTGAGAATCATTTCAGCTTGAAAAGGCGAAAGTGAAACGTTGATTATATTCAAAACTTAAGTATTTTCTTTCGTGTTTAGTATATACTATAGGTGTTTAAAAGAATTTGAATGTCAGAATTTGAAAATGTTTTTGGATTTTTATGATATTAAAAAAATTATGATAAAGATACCCCCACCTAAATAATCATCCAAAGAAGAGACGTCTCATATTTTATTTGACGTCCTAGAAAACTGTATAGCAAGTTATTTTTAACGGACAGGTAAAAGTGGCTTAAACCTGTTCTTTTAAAAATAATGAATAAAAACGATTTATATGCACAAGATCTATACTGAGAAATTTTTTCATTTTTAACCCTCAATTTTACTGTAAGCTAAATCCGAGTAAATTTGAATTAAATTTTTGGCACTACATATCCAGAAATTTGAACTTATGAACGAAAAACAATACCGTACAACGCACGGCGGGGAACTTTTTACTGGCCTGCTCAAGGCTCTTTAACTTTCATCAAATATCGCAACAGTTACTGTAAAAATGCTTCTAAAATTTTAAGTTCATTTTTGATAAACAGCTCACCGCAAAATAAGGGGCATTTTAAATAAAGTTCCGTATAAAGTTTACCGCCGTTCAACGTACGGTATCAAGGTACACTACGTACTTTAATGTTAAATGTCAACAAATAATAGTGATCGGACATGTTTGTACGATTCATGTCATAATCCACAAATGGTTATTTTCAAATGTTTAAACTTTACATATCTTTTTTTTAATAGGGCCCACCCTACTCAGTCAATGTTCTCGAAGACCCTACCAGATATCAACAAACGGTTTTCTGCTATGTGTAGCCAAGTAAATTTATGGCGACCAATAATTTTTCTTTTTTTCCTGGTCAACCGGTTCACTGGTAAATGATGTTTTAAGTCGGAAGTCCATAGGGTCGAATCTCAGTCAGCTCATTTTTTTTTNTTTTTTTTTGTTTATATCAATGGAAATGTATTTATTCTGATAATTGATAAACATAAACGTGCAAAAAACAACATTTTAAATCAATTTATTAATGAAAAAAAAATATTTTCGAAAATTCTCCTTATTTGTCTCAGAAAAACCGGTGATTTCAAAGATTCATTACCGGTCAACCGGTTGAGGATAGCAGAAAACCGTTTGTTGATATCTGGTAGGGTCTTCGAGAAAAATGACTGAGAAGGGTGGGTCGTATTAAAAAAAACTACCTAAAATAAAATTTGCAACTCAAAACAATTATGACCAACTTTTGGATTAGAAACATTCGTATATTTTGATATAAATTGAATTTATTTTAATTACTGTAGCTGGTTTATGTTTTAAATTAAACAGCCAAGACCTATAGTCTGAAAGCCCTTGACACGGTTGAATTTTGAATTCAAATTGCATTTGAATTTTCAACGCACCTGATTTTATACTCAAATAAATTATTAATTTCGTTTCTGAATAAAGCTGTGAATTCATGGAAATAAATAAACATTTTGAATTTATATAATTATTTTATGATATATTTTACTTCCAGAAATTGAAAAAACGACTCTTCAGCGACATGTTGTTTTAAAAGTTGAATACTGACCAACAATTAAAAAAATCGTATGGCCCAGTTTCTACTAATCTTACCAAGCTAAAATACAGTTTAAAAAGTTGTGAGTTGTCAAAATTACTCAGGGTTGTCCCATTTTGTCCGGTTAGAGGGGTGTTCGCTTGAGGAAATACAAACGTATAAATAAATTTGAACCACAAATTGACAAATTGAAATTTTTTTTTTTTTTTTTAAAGATGGGTTCTCAAAGCTTTTTAATACTTTGTAAAGTATGTGTTTATTTTGACGATCTGACAATACAGAAATAACTCAGTTTGAAAATGCCCATTAAAATGGCCAAACTAAACGTAAATTAAAAGACAGAATACGTCATCATCAAGCATTTCCAAATTTGAAATGTGATATCTCTTAAAGCGGATAGACGGTCCTTAGAGATACGAAATATAGTAACATTCCCATTTTTATGATATTTCTTCTATCTGAGATAGTTTTTATTCGACGTTTCGGCTAAACAGCCATTATCAGTGTGAAAAATTTGGATGATTTTTTGAGCACGAAATCGGGTTTCAATATTAAGCCGAATTATATTTTTTTTTTAATTTTGAAAGGTTCATTTTTGGCGAACGCAAGTAATCGAGCCTCAGATAAAGTACTGTCGTATTTGGCTATAAGGACAGGCAAATTTTTGTCGTTTTGTCCATATATACGATGTCATTATAACCAAATACGACAGTACTTAGTTTCGCGAAAAATACACTTTTTATAATTTTTAAAAAATGTAATTTCGGCAAATATTAAAACCCGATTTCGCCCTCAAAAAAGTTCAAGTTTCGATTCCTGTCCAAATCTTTCAGATTAATTTATTAATTAATTTATTAATTCATTAATGAATTTGTATACATGTTTTCAAAAAAATGCGTTATAAAAAAACCTTTTCAAAAAGTTCTTGTGGGGCGATTTGTGGTACCTTTATATTTTCATTAGTTCATATAATTGATAAAATTTGAGTAATTATTTTTAAAACTTACTCAATTCTATTTTCATAATATTTTTTCTGAGAATAAGTAAATTCGGTTTGAGGTTTTGTTTCATTTTTCGCTTTTGATTCTTGATGTTCTAACATTTCATTCATATTTAATTTCATTGCTGAAGCTACAGAGTCTAATTTTGGGTCATTGGGATCCATCTTTTCTAATTTTTCCAATTCCTCCAGTTGCTTAACCAAAAGCCGAGCTTCCGCAAGCTGAGAAGAAAAGCTGCGCTATTTACGATTAAAAATGGGAAAACAGCTTTTACTTGAATTTTTTCTGGAATGAGTACAGAAGAGACCTAAATAGGACGCAAACGGGCTCCATCTTTAAGCCATTTTATTTGAAGAAAAATGACAAAAAAGCGCGCCTGTTTGTGTCCTGTTAAAAGCTCCTTACACGAGAAAACTATTGCACTTGACTTTTAAACGCTAAAAGTGAAAATAATCTTCATTAGAAAAAATTATTTCGCCAATAGAAATTTCAAATTTGTCGAGTGTTTTAAGCGGCGGTAATAGCTATAATTTATATAAAGCTATAAAGCAATTTCTGATCATTTTCAAAAACATAAAATATCCATTCTTCACAATTTTACGTTTTTGAATATGATAAAAAATTGCTTTTAGGTTATTATAGCTATTATCAAGGTCACTTTATTGGGAAGACATTTTCCAGTCGGTTTTAAGTGCATTTTTATGGAATTTTAAACTCAAAAATAAATTTTAATGCAAGATATTAACAATATTAATTTATCTTAAAAGTCGTTTTTAAAAAATATTTTTTTATGAATTTTCGATGCAAAGTGTAAAAAGTATTTTTTTTAAGGATTACATTGTAGCCGGTTATAAATTTAAATATAATTTTTTAACGTTTCTTTTCATCTATAGATAAATGATGTTCTTTATTGGTTGTCACGTAAAAAACTGAAAATTGAATAATTGAAACAAATAATAAGGCGAATCCGATAAGCACAGATCGATACCGGTGGACATTTTCCACCATACCTCATCTAGAAATATTTGAAAGTTGATTCAACACTAAGTTTTTAGACAGAAAGATTCATTTATTTCCAATTAATCTAAATCGAAAGTTTATCTTATTTTGATCAAAATTAAAAAGGTAACTTTATGTCACTCAAAAACAAAAGTTAGATTAATAAGGTCGGGATTTTTTGAGATATACTGTTTATCTTATTGAAATATCTCCTCAAAAATCACAACGTGTAATTAATATAACCGTTTTCCTTTGTTAATTATATCTATTACGGGGCATCCTGGAGATTATTTGCCATTTAAGCCTTTTTATAACACCAAAATGGCAGAAAAATCTCCAGAAGGCCCCGTAATTGATATAAATTATGTTTTTAGGCATTCCAAAATCATATTTTAATTTCGATCATAGATCGTATTTATTTTGACCTTTTGTCTAAACGGCCATTTTGTGAAAAACGGGAAAACAAATTTCGCTTTATAATTTTCTGTTCTTCACACTGAAATTGGCTGTTTAGCCGACACGTCAAAAGGGGTAAATAGTAATGTTCGAAAATGAAAACAATATTTTCGGAAAAATCGTTTAGCTCATCTTTTGCAGCGTTTAATTTCATCATGTTATGAGTTTATCTCAAAGATAAATAAATTTAGACCTAAACACCTCACTTTTGTCGAAATAGTGGCATTTAGGAAACATTAGCTAAATAAAACCGAAGTTTTGTATTTTTTCATATGAAAATTTGGCACTGTAAACGATGGGCCTACAATTTTTTTGTGTTTATATTTGAAAAATTGAAACTTTTTGGCGTATTACTATCTACCATGTCAAAATTTATATAACTAGTATTTTTTCTTTATTATCAAACATTTATTATAACTTTAAATAATTGAACTAAATTTTTATTCCTGCAGTGAATAAGTGCGTTATTTAACTAATACACCATTTTTTCCTAAGAAAGGGAAGAGTTCAGCCAGCATACTTAAAACCCACAAAATCTCTAGCTAGCACCGCTCATATTATTATCTAGATTCTAGAACTTCTGAGATTTTAAGCATCACTTAATAAACTTCGGACATAATTTTGAATGCAACCAGTTACAGAACTAAAAGATTTGGAGGAAAAACGGCGTTTATATAGACAATGTCCTTATAGACAAACATGACAGTATAATTTTGGAATTATCGATTTTATTTCGAGTAAAATGAAAAATGTGTGGCACCAAGAGAATCTAGATATTATCGGAGGGGGAAATATTTTGGATTGTTATTTTCCATTCGGTACTTCCATTTTGCAACCAAGAACTAAAAAAAATAATGAAACGTCTTGGCCCTTATGGTCGGGCCTGTGTTCTGAAACACAGAGACCGAAAATATTACGGGGAAGTATAAGTTGAGCAAGCAGAAATTTGGAACATTCCAGTCTCCTTTAATTTAAATTAAGGATCAATTTTTTCGCGAGTCTGTATTCAAAACACATACGCACTCTGTAAACTTAGTGGTTTTTTTAGGAGGGACGCAAGTTTTCTGGCTTAATGGTATATTGGGAACCCAGAAAACATATCTAGCGGACGGTAAATTTTATTCCGCATTTTTTAATAAGATAATGAAATTTTGAATTTGTGTGCGTGGAGTGGATGGATTATAGCAGGATTCAGAACAATCCGTTTTCCACAAAAGATGGCTCCGATTGGGATCCAAACATGCATGTAACTAATTATACGGCCAAGGAGTTCTGAATCTGATACCAGATTTTTATCAATGAGTCATCATGATCATTTGGGGTCCATTAAGGACATATTTTATATACCTCAATCGTGCTTAAAACGGGCATATTAACTAATTACGCGACCTAGAGATTCGAAAATCTGATTACCAGAATTGTATCAGACGTCATCATGAGTTATTTTGAGGGTCATTTTAAGAAATATTTATTATAAATCTCTTATTCGGTGCTTACTGAAAAACCAATACGGCGTGCGTGACACAATTTAATACGTCCAGACATTGGGATTAACATTACAGCGCAACGGAACTAGCAAGACAATTAGGAAATTTCGAGATCTGACACCCGACAAATTTTAATCAATGACCGTCATCATGATCCATTTGAGGTGATAAAATAAATCGTTGAGATCGCCAATATGAACACGTCAGCGATATCACAGTATAGAAACCAAGTCCGGATGCTAGAAGTTACGGGAGCTAGAAGTACTGGTCACATTTAAAAGACTCGGACTGAAAATATTCCAGATTAGTTTAAAAATGTTTTTGTTCTGAAAATATGGACAAAATAGTGTCAGAAGATGTTTTTTTATTTCATTTGCTCATAAAATAAAGAAAAAGATTTTATCGCGATTTGAACATATCAGTCTGATTATTTTTTTTAACAATTTTGGAAATATTACTGAGAATTTGAATCGACGGTAGTACACAAAAAGACGAGATAACAAAATGCAAAATTGGGGAACTTGGGGTTTTGACGCGTATCCACTTCAAGAATCGTATACATACGTAGTTTTAGTTTCCTAGAACCGGACATAAAATCACCGGGAGAAGTAGTAATTTTGGAACCCAATCGGAGCAGAAAAACTTTTTGGGAAACACGGAATTGTTGAAAAATCCTGCTAAAAATACCTCCAACCCACAAAACAGATAAGCACAAATAAACCCAATAAAATATTCAACTTACTATTAAAAAAGCGGAATAAAATCTAACGTCACGACTAATATTAGGTTTCCATGGGGTTCCCTAAAATACCATTAAAGCACCAGAAAACTGCGTCCACTCACTAAAAAAAAACCACCTTAAATAGTATTCCGCCCGCGCGTAAGGGTTAATATGGTATGTTTTTGCGTATACCTAATAAATTGTATGATTTAGTCAGTCAAAACAAGTTTCAACACACTCTTATTAAAAAAAGTATAGAAAATGTGAGATCTACATTAATAAGGTCATTTTGACAAACAAAAATCGGTTACTATGATTAAATTAAAACATATCAGTAACCGTGTTAGTTTTTGAGCTGATAATTGCGAGGAAAAACGAAATAAATGAAGCTTCTTTGAATTGTATCTTGAACTTTAATTAAAATTTAACTTGTATTTTACTATACTTAAGGTAGCTTTTTTTTAAAGGAACCCCCCCCTCTGTAGACCAAACGGTAAGAGATATCGGGAAACGGTTCCTCGGGAAGGTTCCTTTAAAAAAAAGCTACCTAAGTAGTATAAATAGTGTGAGTAAAAATAAATTATCTGTTTACCTATTTATACTTAAGTTAAGGTGAAGATATTAATTTTAGATTATTTTTCTTCAGAATTTTTTTTGTGGTCAGAATCGTCTCTTTTGAGAACTTGATTGTCAGAATTGTAATTGTGAAAATGTAAAGGAAATCTATGCCCTACACATACAACGTAAACAACTGTCGCAATTTTCTTTCTCAGAAAAATAGGTTTGGGTACAAGGGTTGTCCCGAAAAAATTTTGGTGGGAAAATTTTGAATTTTTTGAGTTTTTATTTTATTTCAAAAAAATACCGCCGCCCTAAATTAAAGGCCGTGTGTTAACCGACCAGGTTCTAAATTGAATTGAGAATCAAATTCTATGAAATTGCGGCGATACTTTTGACTTTTTCATGGGCTCTTTTCAAAAAGACATAAAAAATATGCATTAGGTGTTTCGAGATTTCATAAAATATATTGTAAGTACCTTGCTTGATAATTTGCTCGACTACCGAAGGATCAGCTAATGTCGAAATATCCCCAATTGCATCAGTTTCGTCTGCACAAATTTTTCTCAAAATTCTTCTCATAATCTTTCCTGATCGAGTTTTTGGCAGACCTTCTACAAAGTAAATCTTTTCGGGAGCAGCGAATTTTGCAAGATTATTACGAACACGGTTCACCATTTCGCCTCGAATTTTTTCTTGAGCAATTGAGTCATCGTATCCTGGCTTGAGAATGGTGAAAGCTATGGCAGACTCACCCTTGATCTCATGGGGAATACCGATGACGGCAGTTTCAGAAACAGATTCGTGCATATTCTTAATACAAAATGTAAGTGGATGTGTCAACTTAATTTCACGATTCTTGATCTCAACATGGCCTGTTTAGTTTAAATGAATTTTAAATTGTTGAAAAAACAAGATTTCGAAAAAATATTGAATTTTTCCTAAGTGTTCAATTGAGAATGTTTTTCGCTCTTCCGCGAGAACGGTAATAATTTGCATAGTTTTTCCCGTTTACAGAAACATATATTGCGAATCTTTTATATACTGAAAGTAGAGTACGAAGCTCCTCAAATATTTTCAACTGTGTCTGGATTAAGGCCAGAATTTTGCTCGGCGGTCAACTCAATACCGGTTTCGACATGCTATAATAAAAGTTTGAAATAAATGTTTTCCCGGATTACGACTTTATTCCTGAAGTTTTTATTAGATTGCCATGAAGGAATAAAGGCCTGTGGAAACGCCTTCCACCTTACAACCCCCTTAAGTATTGAGACAGCATATTAATTTTAAACCTACATTTGTATATTAAGTATGCACATACTAGTTTCTGAACTGCCGTCATCGGTATTCCCATGAGATCCAAGGGTCTGCCTAAGCTTTCCCATTTCAAAGCCGATCGATGAGCTCATGCTCCAAGAAAAATCCGAGGCGATGTGTGAACCGTGTCGTAATTATCTTGCAAAAATTCGTCTCCCAAAGTTACTTGAGATGGTCTGCCAAAACTCGATCAGGAAAGAATCTCTCTCTGGAA
>SCLH01001386.1:27372-42043 GCA_004367855.1 Oikopleura vanhoeffeni
TAATTTCAAATGAATTCGAGGTCATTATTATTGTCAATATACTTGTGAAACTTCAGCTATTTTTGTCGAAAATTTGACTTTTGTTGCCCTTATATTCAAAATTTAGACATGACCGCACTCGTTTTGAAAAAAATTTTAGTTTCAAAGGCGCTTAATAATATTTCCCGTCTTCTGTGAAATTTTTAGAGTGGTCATGTCTCTTAAACAANGATGCTTGCGCATCTTTTGAGCATACTTTATCATGAATTTGATTTTTTGGCATCTCAATCTTACGGGGTATACCGTATACGGTAACTGTCATAACTTTCCGATCGGGGGTCTAGGACTGACTTTTTTTGTCTTGTTACAACCAACACAGCGAGGACTACTTGTGTATGAAAAACTAGCTTTGAGTGCCGAGGTTTTGTCAAAAAAAAATTAATTTTGTGAGAAAATGACGATTTTTGCCATTTTCAACTACCCTAAATGACCGTTTTAAAACTTTTAAAAAAATTTCAAAGTATGTTTTTTAATGTAACTTCACCTTGCGATTCCATTTCCGGGGTCAAAAGTTACTTTTGAGCATCTTTTTTTTTTCAGCCAATCAGGAACGGCCAAAAATTTGAAAATTTTTTTTGAAAATTTCAAAAAAATAATCTCCGTAAAATTTGCTACAAAATAGCTTCCTCGATTTTTTCTTATTTTTAGCCCTTCCCTAAAATGGTCCCCACTTCGGCCACTCTAAACCTTATACTACCCGTAGTATCACCTTATTCATGCTGCATTGTATCTCATACCTAATTTCAGGCTTGTAAAACTAAGGTGTTTTTTCGTTGGTTTTTCATCCTTTTTTTGCGTTGGTTTTGAAAATTAAAGAATCATGGAGATGGGAAAAAATCAGGGGATGCATGAATCATGCAGCATGATTGGGATGCGCAGTGGGAATCCCTTGGCCCCCTTAACATTACTTAACCCTTGGAAGCACAGGAAAAAAAGGAAGAGTTCCGCGGAGGCACCAGAGCCTTTCAGAAGGCTCTACTTTGAGCGCTGTTTACAGAAAACTCTTATTATTTTAACCTCCAATCTTTCCTGTATGATCAAATTGGATAGTTAACTCGTAGACTTGATTTTTGCCATCTAGCTGCCATTCACCATTTAATCGCATTTTACGACCCTTAATCATTCATGACAATCAGTCATAAAGTTATTAATAGACTTAAAAACAAAATGACGTTTTTGCGTTTTTGTTTGGAATTTTTTAATGTATTACAGTACTTATTTTTCGCAAAAATTTTTGGAATCACCAAATAAGCCTATGATAGTGATCAGAATTTTGATCATAACGGCATTTTCTAATAACGTCACGTGATCTTAATTTTCAAGAAAAAAGGATTAATTTATGACATATTCCAAACCTTATTTTTTAATTATTCCGTCACGTGATTTTATACGGACTTTGCTGTAATGAGAAAAAAGTCTTAAAAACGTTTTAAGTTTATCAACAAATTTTTTCAACGTAATTTGACTACTTTTGAAAATTTCCGTATATCGCGGACGAAACTTGTAAGTACCCTCAAAAGAATCGGAAGGGTCTATTTTCTGATGAAAATATTAGCAACTATGGGTATTATGTACTAAAAGGTCACCAGAGAGCAAAAATCTCCCTGTGAAACCTCAAAAAATTAACTATTTTTTGATCTCTAGTGTCCTTTCAGTATATAATTGACCCATAGTTGGTAATGTTGTCATAAGAAAGTCGACCTTGAACTTTGACCTGTCATTGTGGTTGACCAGGTGGTCGGTTTGCTGTAAAAGGAAAAAACAGAGCGATAGAAAATCATTTGAAGTTTACTATGACGTAGTTTTAAATATAAATACACGTTTAAATTCATATTATTATTGCACTTTTGTTTGTAACTGGAGGTCATTTTCGCGATTTTTTTTCTGATCCTCATCAATTGCCTTTTTATTCGTTTAAATTTTTTTTAAATTGTATAGCAAATTGGATTAATTTTAATTTAAGATGATAAAAAATATACTTGATTTATGAAAATGGCAGCTAGATCGCAGAAATCAAGTCTGGGTACAACCTCACTTCAAAAGTCTACCAGTTAAATTTCCGAAAAAAACTGTTCTAGAAATTTTATGTTTAATTCTAGAGAAAAAACGTTCGAAAAACAAGGTTTATTAAACCACGTGATACTACGTCATGGTAATCTACAGAAAATATAATAAATCTCAACAACTGCGCAGTGCTCTGTTCTGCTCAATACTAAAGTCTGATTGAGTATATCTTTTAAGTTCAAAATGATATTTTCAAATAAGTTCGAAATATTCATAAAAAAATTACGTTTTTAGGGAAAAGTTGGTAGTTTTCTCGATTTAATGAAATTATTTGATGATTAGGCAAATATGATATAAAACAACCACCATGGAATGATTTTCACAAATTAAATTTTTTTTCATAATATATCATTTTTCCATGTTGATATCGAAATCAGATATTTTGAAATGTCACTTATAAAAAAATATTTTCCCCAGAACTTCCTGGAATGTAACTTTTTTATCGGAAACTGGACTCAAAAGACTTTTCTAAAAACTGGCTAATTTCAACTTTTTATTCCATTTACAAGTCGAAAATTATTTTATCAGAAGTAAGACTTAGACGAAAAATGGCCTTTAAATCAACTCGCTATAAAATTTGAACCTATAAGCGAACAATTATTTAAATATTTTTTTTAATTTGAATCACCAATTTTAGAAATGTATTTGAAAGAAAAGTGTTTGCGAACATTTTTTGCACCATTTTTGGATGATTCATAGTGTCTTGAGTTTTTCAAAATGCTCTGTGCCCACGGTGGTCAATGCCTTTAGAGCATGCTTTCAATGATTCACCGCCAATGGTAAAAAAGCCTTTAATGTCGAAAACATGCCTATGAGTCAAAGGTCACTCAAAATGTAACATGTCCAAAAAAGCATGCTTTAACTACTGACCTAGTGTAGTCTATAAAATATAGACTATGTTATATCGAAAATGATCCCTAGTGCGCCTTTCACACCACGCGTCATAACTTTAAGAAAGTGACCAATGAAATAGCTGGATTCTTGAATTTAGTCGACAATCGAGTATTCTGATTGGACACTGGCTAATAGTGATGACGCGTGGTGTAAAAGGCGCAGTAGGAATCATTTTTCGATATAGTCTTAACTGTTAATAATAAAGAATTTAGTGAATATCATTTAGTGTATCAATAAATATTGTCTTATTGAATCAGGGACCCTGATCAGGGACCCTGATTCAGGGTTGTAAATGGGATGATCCCCGACCGGATTTCCTTTATCTATCCCCATTTTTTCCCTATCTTTTGCTCAAACCTACGCAAAAAGGGAGTGGAAAACCAACGCAAAAACCATCCCTTTTACAAGCCGGTTATTGATGTTCTCTTATCGATGTCATCATTGACAATCTTGTATTCAATTTTTGTATATATATTCGTGTAGTGCTCTGAATCTATTGCATGGTATTAAAAATAAATGATATTATATTATATCCCTTTAAGGGATATCATAGGATATCAGTTTCGAAGAAAGCTTTTTGGAGAATATCGTAAGATAATTATTGTTCTGCTACGAACGTTACTCTATTTTTCCTTGCTTGAGTGATTTCTTTCTCTAAAACCTGAATAAATAGAAAATACCTTTTTTTAGAAGTTTCTACTCAAAGGACATCGCTAAAAGCGTGGGAGTAATGGGGGCTCTGATTGGCTGTCCCTTCAATATCCCTTTATTACACTTTGGTTAGAATGCGTAGCCACTACTTCTTTTCAGGTGTGATTTCAACGTTGTGGCTACGCATTCTACCCAAAGTGTTATAAAAAGATATGATAAGAAAATATGACGAATCGTTTGCGTCACTTTTTGAACGAAGAATGAAAATTTGAAAAATCAAGCGGTAACTATTGTATTTCATCGGCAATCTTACGACTCGTCAGTGACGAGTTTATGACGGTCTTTATAAAAGTACAAAAGTATAATATTGCTCATTTTCCGTCGATTTTTATCACCACCATTTAATCTCGAGAAGAATAACCTGACTTAATTATTCCCGAATTTTATTATTTGGCCTTGAAAGATAAAAACTAAATTTCGCGTAAAATTTTGGAACTATTAATTATTTTTGATTACAAAAAACAATATTGTAGTTTGACAGACATATCGAAGATTATACCTATGTGTACCGTTAAACTTTGACGTCAGAGACCTAAAGAATCCCGTGATTTGATTGCTTGATACACAAAAGTCAATGCGTAGTGACCAATCACATCACACGATTCTTTAGGTCTCTGACGTCAAAGTTCTAAGTGACATGTAAGTATAATCTTGGATATGTTGTAAAGTTAAGAAATCCGCAGGGTTGTAATATTTTCATGCTATTCTGTAACAACTTGGACAAAAATTCAAAAATGTAAAATGATTTTTTAAAGTCCTTGCGACGGCGGTTATTTTCAATTAATTCAAATATGAGACAATTTAAGAGAAAAAAGTAGATTTTGAAAAACATGATGATGTCTCGTACCGATTATGTACCTAAAGATGCTCCGGTTAGAACATTATTCGAATATATAATTTTTGTACATGTAGGATAGTATCCTGGTCCAGGAGGTAGTATTCTGGTCCAGGGGTAGTATCCTGGTCTAGGGAGATAGTATCCTGGTCAAGGATTCCTGAATATATCTACCAAATGACCATCACAGACGTTCCGGAACCGCTTGTTTAATTGATTATGCGTTGTAAAACAGTCCATCACTGCGACAACTGCCCCTCAAGTTGGGAGCATTCGTCCTATGTCCATTTTAGCAACAGCTGAAACCAAAAGTTAAACAGTTTGGCATTTTTCCAGAATACGATATTTGATGTATTCAGATTACTCACTTCCGCTTCTTGTGAGAAGCGTCGTAGGCAGCTTTTTATGGAAAGTTATGGTTTCTGCATAATAATATACATTGGGGCACCGGGAGGCCGATGGGCCGAACTAAAAGTTTCCATGCTCTTTGACCTCAGGCGGGTTATCGTAAATAAAATGATTCAAATGATGAAAAACAAATTTTGGGCCCCCTAGTGGTCAGAAAATCGCTCTAGAAAACTCTATATTCTGGCTTCAAACTCGATAAAAAGAAGATAAATATTGTTTTTGTTTAATTTACAACCGCACGAGTTTGAAGAAAAAGTTTTGGTCATTTGATGGAAAAATTCAACCATCAAAAATGGCGAAAATGCGTAGGCGGAAAAATGTTTCTTTATGAAAAAATTAATTAAGTTTCAGCCATCTTCCACTTTTTACTTGCCTTTCTTGGGTAGAATTTCACGGGCCACAATTTGTACTTAATGGAATTTCTTGCGCACGATGCGCCTCTGCTCAAACCGTCAATTTAAAATTTTGACCGCCATTTTGACAGGTAGATAGTAATTCGTCGAAAAACCGAAAATTTTGACTTTTCAAACATAAAGACGGTGTTTTTATGCTGAAGATTATTAAAGTTGAGGCTGAAAAACTCACTTTTTATGAAAAAAGTGCCTTTTTGAGATGCGCCGCACTAATTTCATATAAGTTATATGATATAACTGATTGCAGAAGATCTAAGTCGAATTCCCCAAAAAAAATTCCTTGGCAAACTTAAAAAACAAACAAAGAAGAATGATTTTCAAAGAAAACATTTTTCCATATTCAGCCAGCCCTGTATTATTTTTTTACCACAAAATTTCCAAATTCACAGGTATTTTCATATATGAGAAATTTTTTAAGAGAAATTAGCCAAAAATTAAAAAAAAATGGATTCTTCAACGGTGTGTCAAAACCTTTAATATGATATGAGAGAAATAAATTTGAAAATAAATCTTTGCAAATCCACTGAAGCCTGCATTCTTCCGAAGCTGTAAAAAGTAACGTTTTGGTTATGTCTATAACCGGTTGGTTGAGTGGTATGTTTGTTTCATTTTAATTGCATCATAATTCCTAGGTTTTATTCTTTAATATATCCCTTATTCACACTTTTGTTAATATCCCGGCCCTACTACTTAAAAACACACTACGTTTCCTAATCAGGGCCGGGATATTAACAAAAGTGTGAATAGGGGATATAAACAATAACAAACATTTTCACATGTTTTGATCAAAACTTATATCTTTTTGAAAGTGGGCTATCTTTCAGCAGCAACAAAATTGTAAGCACCCTCCGGGTGAACTTTTTTGGTCCTTATCTTTGGTCTATGTGTTGAAAAACACAGTGGCGCAGGTGAGGGGTTATGGCAAAATAAAGTAAATCATTGCAATTGAAAACCCATTTTTCAAAAAAAATAACGCATTGACTCAAATAACGCGAGTCTTTAGGTCTCTGACGTCGTGTTTTACGGGACACGTAAGTATAATCTTAGATATTGATTACTTTAATTTTATGAATTGTATTATAATAACCTAAAATTAAATCTTTTTCTTTTTTACTTTTAAATTACAAACTACTCACATCAGGCCACCAAATAATTTAAATGTTGAGTTGAACCAAACATAAGAAATGTCCGTTTTTGTTTTACTGTCCGTAAGTAATGACTGTTCGATGAATTTATGACGCATATCATGGTTTGAAGAAAATTTCGTAAAAAAAGAAGAAAAAATAAAATTATAAAACTTTTTTTATTTATAATCTACTTAAAGGGATTGTGGGTGCAGTAGTTATTTTCGACCATGGTCACAAATTCGATATTGTTTTTCTTGTATCCGACCATCCAGCACATGAGAAATTGATTACAAGAAAAAAAAAACTTTTTTCTATCGAATAACTAGTTCTAGAACATCTGATTTGCTTGCAAAATCAATTTATTTATTTACAATTCCACACATTGAATAGTCTCAAATTACAAAAAATAATCACAGCAAAAAATTACACTCAATGAAAGTCTTTCAATATTATAATTGTTACAATTTTTGACCCTTTTTCAATATTTTAATTTTTAGCCTAATCAATGTAATAATGGCGCGCATTAAATCAGCATAAAATAGTAATTGTGAGAAATATGAAACAAAATAATTAAAAAATTTTTAGTCAAAAAGTTTAATGAGATAATCGAGAATGATTTATGAAGAAAGAGAAAATAAATCGCATGTACTGTTCGTGAGTTATAATTTTTTTTGTAAAATAATGTACATTTTGTCTATATTTAACTATATTTTACCTATATATTTAACCTATTTAACCTATAAACTATATTTTGCCTATATTTAACTATAGCAAGAAATTTGCAAATCAAAAAAATTTTCGCGAATTAAGATGAATTTATAAAATATTTTTAGTTGCGATTGCAGAGAATTTTTTTCTGACCAATAATATCGGCATTATGTGATTTTTGGATACGTGGATATGACGGTATACTTCAATGGAAAGAAATACCAGCAATTAAGTTTTATGCATTTAAAGGTTGATGTGATAATATTTTCTAAAAATGAATAAATTTTTGACTTCTCGAGGTTACGGACTACAATATACAATTGGAAAAATAAACGTTCACTCAATTCTCACAAAAGATATTTGAGTTATTAAAACGGCTTATTTTCCCCCAGCACATTGCTGGAAGCACCCACAATACCCTTAAAAATGACACTGAAAATAGTTTTCTTGCCAAATCGTTAAAATAAACATATTTTTGAATCGACTATAAATAATCTCCTTTTATTTAAAAAATACAGTAAGTAAAAAAATTGTTCAAGACCAACATGGTCCAATTTCTCTGGATTGAAAGTTATGCTCCTGCCAATTATAGGTTTTGATGCAGAGAAATTTCCCTTGTTGGTCTCGAAAAATTTTTTACATGCTATATGTTTTCTCTTTTTATTTCACAATCCCTTATTTTCATCACTTATCACAATCTACACCAGGCTATCTAAAGGGATGGCTTTTCACAGAAAAAGTCATATAAAGTCAGGTTTGAATGGTTGTCAAGGTACTATTTTCAATTATTGAAATTCAATATATGGAAGAAGATGATCTCTAGGCCCCACTGCATGTTTGTCTTTGCCCAATGAGCGCGTCGGGAACAATGGCGTTGACCAATTAGGACTTTGAAAATAAAAGTCAAACGGGAACTCGCAACGAAGGGCCTAGAGATCCCCCTCTACTATATGAAAATTCAAGGAAATGTGAAACGTTTTGCTCGATATTCGAACTTTCAAAATTATCTTAACCGCCCACACGATGAATAAATCAAAATAAGATCGAGAGAAGTAGAAACAAAGTAAAAACGACAAATAACTGTCTTAGACTAATTACTACTAGTAGTAGCTAAAAATAGTAAATTAATAACTTTTAATAATTAATTAAATTAAATATCTACTGTAGTTATCTGATAATACTATAATATTATAATAATATTATACTGATAGTATTATAAAAATGGAAAGCCGGATTTTAATGGAACAGGTGCGCGCGTCATATTATTCTTCGCTTCCATAATCGATTCCTGTTCATTTGACACTAATAATGTCACACTATGATTCATTTTGAGATCATAAAAAAATTGATTTTTTGTGACCAACCATTCACGATAAAAAATATTTTTATCGGGCGAGACCGGGCGAAATTTTTTATTTCAAATGTGTGGCTTATATTCCAAGGTACCACGTGATATAGTAATTTATCTCGTCACATCTCGTTACACTGCATATAATTAATGATCTCTGAAAAAAAAACTAAAATGTGCGATTTTTGTCGGAAAACCACGATAACGGGAAAACTGGTGGACAAAAATCTGAAATTTTTTTTGGTAAAATAATTCACCAGACCGGTTATTCTGACCAAATTAGAGGAAAATCGATGTCTCACGGTATCCACCCTAACTATATCCATCGTGATGTCCGAGTAACTTAAATCTCTCATTTGCCTTCTAAAAGAATAGGGAATAAGAGATTTAAGTTACTCGGGCATCATGATCGATATACCCTAGTTTACCTGTTTCTTAAAGAGTTCTTAAGAGTGAGATGTTCTTGAGAGTAACTTTCAAAGTTACTTATTTACACCATGATTTCAAGGCGTTTATGCCATGCCCCTAAGTATACGAGAACGATGTTCTAATACCCGATTTGAAAAGGACGATGCGCTCACGTGATCACGGGCCAAGAAATTAATCTTACGCTCAACGTCCATTACTATAAAGAGTGGAAAATTGAACCTGAATAAATACCCGACGTTTTTTATCCCATTCCATCCCAAATCGAACTTCTCTACGCTCTCCAATTGCGTACATCCTTTAAAAAGACGCACAATCACTCGAGTAAATTCTCACCCGAAGATTACGTGGGAATTTGTTAAGGATTACGTTAATTTTCGAAGAAAAAATGTGACATGAAAAGTCTATCCATGCCGGTTTTCTACTTTTTATCGAAAAATTTCATCAAAAAGTTTTGATTAGAATCCAAGGAATCCTTTTATTTTCAACGCCGTTATTGGTCAACGATCTCAATTTAAATGCCTTTTTTCCCCTCCGGATTTGACTGAGAAAAAAGGTGAAAATTTACAATTTTTGATGATGAGTTTCCTTAGTTAAATCTAAGAAGTAAAATTAGCTTAGGACTTTTTCGAATTATAACTCCCTGGTGTCCAAAAGGTCAAAAATAGCGAAACGACCTATCAGAAAACCGTCTCTAGGACCTGAATATCTGTAGGATGTTTTTTTGAATTTTTGAAAAGAATAAATAAGATTGGAACCCTGGATTTTTCAGCACACTTCCCCTAATAATTATTATGGCCATTTTTTTATCAGAACAAGAATCTTGTTACAAGATATCTGAAAACATATCTACGACTTAAAGCTCTCCTCCTTGTCTGTGATCACTTATAACCGCCCTAATCCGATAAAACCCCATCCTTTTCAAGAAACAGCTGTAGCGAGGTTTCAAGTGGTCAACCACTGTACATGATGTCCCATTTCTTGCGATCGTTCAGTGAAGATATCCATAGCGTAACGCTATTAGCGTCGTGAGAGGACGACCCTCGAAAAAATAGGACATCCTGTATATTATCAAAAAACAACGTTACGATATTTGATTTTAAAGCCAAATCAAAACACTATTTATGTTCCAGTGTTTGTGTAGGCATCACTCGACTATTCATTTGGCATAAGGGGGTACTAAATTAAGGGGGGGGGGAATGGTCGCTGCAGTTTATTTTTCTCGATAAAAATCAGCCATACAGGTTTTTTAGGATACAAGTCAGATAAGCCAGCTTGTGAAAAAAAAATGTTTTTTTTGTATGTACTCCTTCACACATAAGAAACACAAGGGGACCTTGGTCAAGATAGAAAAAAACTATCTCCTCCCAGGTTTCATGTCGAAATTAGCTGAAATTTTGCCATAACTTTTAAAAATAGTAGACCAAACTTAATATCGACCAGATTTCGATTTAATTCTATTTTCCCTAGAATATGGAGAAAACCTCTTTTTTTGGCAATTATTCGTCAGAAAAACTATCTCCTTCTAAGATAATTTATAAAATTTATTCAATTTTGTTTCTAAGCTAGCTCATACAAATAAAAACAGTTAACTTGAGCACTTTTTCAGATTTCAACCTAAAACTCGAAATATGATTTTTCTAAGGACTCACGAGAAAATTATCGAAAAACTTCGTTTTTTTATAAGTAGGCTCAAAATAAATCCACTAAAACACTGATTAGAAAGTTGACTCACGTCAAGATGATATTTTGACGTTTTAGTTATTAAAGCAAACGTAATTTCTATAGTAAATTTTCAAAAAAATGTTCAAAAAAACGTGAATATTTCGAAAAAAATTATTTGATGATTCGGTCGTTAGTACACTTTTTTATCACCCCGGGTCATTTTGGAGCAGTTGTAATGCTCCTTAGGCCTTATAAAACCAGTGACCAGTATCCCCTTAAGACACATGATTATTAGAGTCGGTGTCGAGTTAGCCCATTCGGGTACACTAAGCACGCCCGGGCTTTCTGTACCCAAATTTGTCTGAATCCAAATGTTTTTTTCCGATCAATTTTGGTACACTTAGCACGACCCGATTATTCTTATGCAGAATTACTGATCTTGTGTATCGCTTTCCGAGACCGCAGGAAGCGCATTGTGATACTACAGTCCAAATTCCAGATTTTTACTATTTTGCGTGAAAAATAGTGCGGGCAAACTAAAGCTAATTTTTAGGCCCCCAGTTCGCCCGTTCCATTTTGAAATAGTGTGAAATTTGTATCAATTAAAGTTTATAATGAATTAAATTGAATTTTTTTTCAAAAAAATAAGATGCTATCTAACTAAAAATACGAAAGTGACTAACATTAAATACTTTGTTAAACCCGTTCCATGCATCGTAGCTGACAAAACTTTCAAGAGCAGTTTGACTAAAGTGCATACTTGATGTGGTGATATAATAATCGTATATATTACTCACATCGAAATAATGCCTTCGGATAATCTATAGTGTAGCCAAAAGTAAGCTCTGATTCAGATCGGCTAGTGATGTACGGGTGAGAGTCTAAAATCCTTTTATAGCGTGTTGGAGCAGAATCAATACCATCACAAAACTTTTTGTGATCCTTTTTGAGCTTTCTCATATCGGCTTTGTAACACAGTACAGTGTCAATTATTGCCTGAATTCGGTACGACTCTTCCTTCTCTTTGAACTTTTCTGGATCATCCTTTAAAATTGAAAATTTTAGCTTAAGAAACTCAGGGAACTAATAACGAGAAAATTAACAATCTTAAAATTTTTTTGCCGAACAAAAATGAACAGATTTTGATTAAGATTGGTAAAGAATTACATAGAAATATATGAATTTTAGTAATCTATTATGGAACAAGGTTGGTGCGTCCTTTGGTGGAGTGAGAATTTTTTTGGAAAATTGTCAAAATTAAAATTATGTAATATACTATGTATAAGAAACGTAATACTTTTCATGAAGAATGACTTACTAGTTTTTCGCATTCTGTCAAGATCCAACGAATCCGTTCTACATCACGGATGGTAACTCTCTCCCCGTCAGCGTAGTCAAGTACTATACAGTTGTAGGACCTATGTACGATTTTACGTTCCATGGAACTTTTTCCGTCCGCACTCATATCAATATTTAGTTATAGACCTTTTTTCTAGGAATAATTTTGTTATTTAGGGGAGTTGTTACTAGAATAAATGTTGTTATAGTGAGGCTATTCATTGTAGGTACAGTTGTCTGAGCAGAAATTACATGCATAGATTTGAGGTTCTCAAGACAAAAATGATGAACAATTGTTTTTTTAAAAAAACCATAAGGATGTGTTAATCACTTAAGGAGTCAATATACTCCTGTAGCTCCCTTTGAGGTTTTGCACGGAAACCATGAGGTACAACGCCCATCAAACTTAGCTCTTGAGTTATGCCGGCTTTCTGTACGACCCACTGTACTTCTATATCAGAGATAGTCGACTCTATGTCCTCAAGCATAAAAAGCCATTCATTATCCTCTTTAAGTGCACTCATTACAACGCTATATAAAATGGTTAATTGAAAAGTATAATATTGTGGTTATTAAGCTACATAGAATAAACATAAAGATGTTTCATGGAAAATACGACGGACTTTTTTTAAAAAAATAGCTAGGTTTATTTTTTACATACATGAGTAAATTTAGCAGTCTGGCCTTCTCTTGGTCTTGGACCTCACTCGTAACAATGATCCGGTTGTGACATGTCTCAATGATCTGCTTTTGAAGCGAGTTCAGGTTGAGCCTTGTCATCCTTGCGTTCATCCTATTTTTTGTTAAGAGATAGAAATCTAAAAATATATCTAATTGAAACTAAAACGCTAAAAATCTTTTTTCCTTTCAGAAATTAAAACAGTCATATAATTTAGTTGAACCAATTGCTGCATAGACTCCGAAAATGACTGCAATAACCAAAATTTGTTTTCTCTAAATTAAGGTAGGGAGAATTTCAAATGATTCACATGGGTTTGTCGGTTTTTTGAAAAATATGATTTTTTATCTGAGGATTAATAAATTTTAAAATATGACTCAAAAATGATAAACCAATGGGAAAATATGATGATTCAGCTATGACGCATAGATCCCAGATGTACATATGGATTGCTATAAATAACATAATTAACTAATTTGGTACATTAAAATCAAAATGTATAACTTAATAAATTAAAATTTTTTTATAATAAAAATTCTAATAAAATCTCAAAAATAAAAATTAATAATAATAAAAATCAGGCTCAAAAATTAATAATCTCAACAAATAAATATATATAACTAATTGAAATCTGGGCAACAAAACATGACTGCCTTTACTTTATTATATTTATACTGCAAGTTCAATTAAACACTTTAACGACATACTGTATTAACGAAAGTATTATTTGGTTAATCTGTCGTAGCCACTCTGTACCATTGAGTGCGAATAAACAACAATAATAATAATAATTATTCATTCATGTAGCGATGGATGATTTATTCGTATAAAAATACGAAAACTCATCCTATAGAGTTTCACCAGATCTAAAGTTCTTGAGCTCAGAGCTAANTTTTTTATCACCCCGGGTCATTTTGGAGCAGTTGTAATGCTCCTTAGGCCTTATAAAACCAGTGACCAGTATCCCCTTAAGACACATGATTATTAGAGTCGGTGTCGAGTTAGCCCATTCGGGTACACTAAGCACGCCCGGGCTTTCTGTACCCAAATTTGTCTGAATCCAAATGTTTTTTTCCGATCAATTTTGGTACACTTAGCACGACCCGATTATTCTTATGCAGAATTACTGATCTTGTGTATCGCTTTCCGAGACCGCAGGAAGCGCATTGTGATACTACAGTCCAAATTCCAGATTTTTACTATTTTGCGTGAAAAATAGTGCGGGCAAACTAAAGCTAATTTTTAGGCCCCCAGTCGGCCGTTCCATTTTGAAATAGTGTGAAATTTGTATCAATTATTCATTCATGTAGCGATGGATGATTTATTCGTATAAAAATACGAAAACTCATCCTATAGAGTTTCACCAGATCTAAAGTTCTTGAGCTCAGAGCTAATAGCTCCAGCGTGAGTCGGCTCATAAAAAATGTATACCTTACTTTTTAATGTTAAGTAATATTAGATAATACTTATTAGATAATACCTATATGATACTTTTTTTATAATACCTATTAATCACTAATAGGCTATTTGGCATGACTGTGTGTGACAGGTTGGGTGTCTAAGATACCGTATCTTCAAATAAATAATTTCTAAATTAGTTGCTCGATATATTAGTACATATATTAGTATGCTGCATACTGTATGCAATTCAATTTTATAAACGCTCCGATTTTGCATCTTCATTTGAATTTATGTTGAAAACACGAGAATCTGAAAATCTGATTTTCAAAGGCCGCTTCTCTCGACATACTACTAGTAAGACATTATTTTTTGTCCTGAAATTAAGAATATTAACTTGTTCGGGCATATCGGCTCGATATAATCGGGGCATCTGTGCCCAGTCTGACTTCTCAGGATCACACATACTTACTTCTGATAACCGTTAATCTAAGCTGACTGTGACCGTCCATAATAAAGAAATGAAACAAAGAGTGTCCGCCAACTTTTTCCTAGATAGCAGCTATCTCATAAGTCTCATAAATACTTGACCATTCAGCTTAGGCTGACCGCAGTTGT
>SCLH01001386.1:50562-97695 GCA_004367855.1 Oikopleura vanhoeffeni
TGACGCTTATTCAATTAATTAAATTGGAGAGATAAAAAGGGCAATTCCTAATTTAAAATTTTTTATAAGTTTTTTATAAATTTATAAGTTTTTAATTAATTTTTTATAAGTTATATATCTAAGAAAAGTATAAGATAAGAAAAGTTTAATTTGAAAGAAGAATATATAAAATTGAACTTTCAAATTAATTTTATATTTGGTAAATTTTGTATTTCGAAATACTGTTCAATTATTGTCGTTAAGTGTTTCATGATAACCATTATTTCTCAGGAGTTTTTTCTTAATTGGGCATATTGCCAATTAACTTTATATGCAAATAAAACTCAAAACGTCGATATTTTCAAGTTTCTTTGCGAAAAGTCAATCGGTTGGACTCTCATGTACTATAGTACATAAGAGTTCACCCGCTTGACTTGGATGTGGTTTATTTTTGTTTGGCCATATTAATTTATAAATTTTAATATTTTGTCGAAGTAATTTTCGATAATAGAAAAAATTGCTACCAAAAAAATGAGCGGACAATCAATGAAATTGAAAAAAAATCGAAATTTTAGCTTAAATTTTTTTTGAATTTTTTCAAAACATTCCATTCAGTGTTTTTATAGGTCGATTTTAATGGTAGACATAATTAATGATGGTCTGATAAACTACCCGAACGGACTTATGCCTCCAGTTCGGCAGGAGATCGCAGCTGGAACCGAAAAATATTGAAATCAGGGTTCAAGAATACGATTGCATTTTCTCGACCCGAAAGTGGGGGCGAGAATACGTACACGAAATCTTGCGCCCAATGTTTATCTTCTTGATGGACATCGCTTTTCGCCCAGTCTCTTAAATGACCTTAAGGGGGTTGCAGCGATGTGAAAGACTGGCGTAAATTTAACTTACAAAAATAATTTGTTGGTTTATTGTTTTGTGCTTGTTATCGTTAGCGGAACCAGAATAAATGTGTATCAGCTCATTAAAATGATTTTTCATCTAATTAAGGAAAGATTTGAGTTCGAACTTTTATTTTTGAATTCGTAAAATTTTCAAGAAAATTCAAAATATAATTAAAATTTCACGCATTTTTCACCCAAATTTTTTTATTTTTTTTTGAAATCGTTGAATAAAAACGAAAAAATAGCCACTTTAACTTTTTTCATGCATGTTTACATATTTTCTGAATGCTCTTTAAAAAATCATAACATGTTCATCTGTCATTCTTTGTCGACTTTTTTTAGAAATATAATGAAAAAATTTTAGCAAATCAAGTCCAAAAAATTTTATTAATGCTATTTTAAATTCTCCTTGAAAAATCATGCCGAATCAGTTGTGTTATTGTCTGGTATCTATTGGATTTCCGTATTTCAACCGATGGAAGGGTCAATCGAATATCGTTTCTGAACCACTGATGAAATTTACAACACTTGCTTGTGACACCGGTTTGTGCCATTTGGCACGCAATTTATGAAAAAAAATATTTTTTTCTAAAAATATATATATAATTGCGGGTGTAATAGGCTACTTTACTTTTAAAAGTCAGGAAATTTTTATATATTTAGACTCAATCGAAGGTCCTTTTTTTTCCTAACAAGCTGTTTTTCTCTATTTTTCATGAGAAAAAACGTTCATATTAGAGAAAATTTTTCATGTGGATAATGATTCTCCCACTAATAGTGGCATTACACCCGAAAATGTCTGAAGTTTATAAATATCGCATTTAAAAAAAGTCCCACATCGGGTCAAGTTGGAAATGAAGTTGTATATGAAAAGGGTTTTGACATTTTACAGATACTAAGGGGGTACCAGCGATGTGGCAGATTTGACATTTTTTGGAGTGATTTATGAAAAGAAAAAATGGTAAAAAATTTCATTTTTATTTTTATCTTCAATAAAAGTGTTCATTCTTGCAAACTTTTATATTTTAATTCCTCAACATACTTAAGTATCTGGTTAAAATATCGAAAACCACCATTAGTTATAACTCCATTTCCAATTGACCCGACGTGAGATTTTTTGAAGGCATATTCATAAATTCAGGCATTTCGGTGTTATGCGCTAATGTGGGAGAATCATTGTCCATATGAAAAAAATTTCCTTAGTATGAAAATTTTTTTTTCATGAAAAAAGAGAAAAACAGCTTTTAAGGAAAAAATTGACCTTCAATTGCGTTTAAATATTAAAAAAGCCTCCGACTTTGAAAAAGAAAAGAGCTTTATCAACCGACCGAAATTTAATTGAGTTTTTTAAAAATAAATAAAATTTGTATAAATTACGCGTGCCAAATGGCACGAACCGGTGTCAAAAGCAAGTGTTGAAATTTCATTAGTAGTTCAGAAACGATATTCGATTGACCCTTCCACTGGTTGAAAATACGGAAATCAAAATAGATATCAAAAATAACACAACTGATTCGCTGTATTTTCAAGAAGAATTCAAAAAAGCATCAAATAAAAAATTTTGGACTTGATTGCAAAAAATTTTCATAATAAATTCTAAAAAAGGTCGACAAAAAAATGACAAATGAACATGTTATGATTTTTTAAAACAGCATTGAGAAAATATGTAAACATGCATGAAAAAAGTTAAAGTGTTTATTTTTTCGTTTTATTCACAAATTTCAGAAAAAACAAAAAAAAATTTTGGTGAAAATTGCGTGAAATTTAATAATGTTTTGTTATTTTTTGAAAATTTACGAATTCAAAATAAAAAGTTCGACTCAAATCTTTCCTTAAATAGATATAAAAAACATTTTAATGAGCTGATATACATTTATTCTGGTTCAGCTAACGATAAATAAAGCACAAAAATTACTCACCTAATTAATGGCACCAGCAAATTATACACAAGACTCTACAGAACTCAACAATGAGAACCGTCGGTGTCCAAATATAGTCTTTTTCAAATCTCTACTGAAAAGAGACACACTGTATCATCCAAACTAAATTTAACTAATAACATTCAGAAATCCATCGACAAAGAGGAAACTCACGATGGAAAAAACATGGCAACAAATTTTGAAATTTATTCACAGTACAAAGCTAGCCAAACCAATAAATAAAATATTTTAGAAATAATTTTTATTTGAATAAGAGACTGTTGAGTTTAAAGTATTTGTCCTTCGATGCAATTTGCACCCAAATAACCTCTCGGCAAATGCATTTGAAATTGTGATTCTAAAATAACATAATTACATACATAATATGGTTCATTCTCATGCGCATTGTGCTGCGTTTTCTTGTCGGTCAACAACAAACTTGTTTTTGTCTCAAATTTTTGCATTGTTCCCAAATTTGTTCAGAAATGTCCTCGAGAAAAAGTTCAATATGTCGAATAGAAACCTGCTAACCTCAATCAATTTAAATAAAATAGTGCGTCGGACTATGTGCGGCGGATTAAGTGCGAACGTCACAAGAACATCGTTAGACAGAACGCCTCAAGGCCCTTTTTTAATTTTTAATTTTCAAATTTTTTTATTTGTCTTATATGCGTAAATTTAAATTCAAATGCTTGAATTCACTGCGAGAAACATTCATTTAACCATTTTCGTTAAAAATTCGCTATAAATGGAAAAAACTCGAAATAAAAATAAAAAACTCGCTCTAACCAATCAACGTGCAACATTTAAATTAAATTTCTTCGATCTATCGAACTTTCGTCTAATTCTAGGGCGTGCTCCCCCAAATTTTCAGCAAAATCTAACATACAATAAGGGCCTTGAGGTGTCTTGTCTAAGTTGAACACCGTACTCACCCTATTTATTATCGAACATTAAACCAGTTATACATTCAAAATTTCAACGCCGAGGCGTCTCTAGAAGAAAAATTCGTAGCAATTTAAAAAAAAATTTATTTCTAAGAAACTGTAAAAAGTTCAAAAACATTTGCGGTTTTGGTGAAAATTGAAAAGAAAAATAGCAAAAAATCAAAGCCCAAACAGCGTCTAAATATCTTTTCCAACGGACTCAAACCTCAAAAACGTTTACTATCTTTATAGCGCGTGTTCGAATCCCACTGATGTTGTCTAAGTGATTGTCTTAGTAATTGCTTGAGTGATTAGTAATCACTGATTACACACCGATCAAATTTAGCGGTCCAATATCAAGCATCCTTGCCTATAATCATACTCAAACACAATCACTGAGTCAACATCAGTGAGATTCGAACACGCGCTATAGAGATAGTAAACGTTTTAGATGGAGTTCGTTGGTTAAAGATATAGTTTTGGCTTTGATAAAAGTATATATTTGATTGTATTTAAAGAACGTTAGAAGGCGATCAGATCACCGAACCTTTTTACGAGGGTCCCTCAATCAAAGTTATTTTTTTGGTCTATACAATTTTCTTGCATTTTAAAACGAATTCAAAAAAATTAGCATTGAAGAGTCAAATGACGTTTCCAATTGTAGCGCAGAAATAAAAAAGGATTTTATGGCCAATTACATATCCTGTTCAAGTGAGAAAAAAATTGTAAGAATGTACTGGGCTGGGAAATAAGCGTCCCTGATGGCGCAAGCGCTAGGCTTGGGGGGCACTCCAATCAATCGCTTAACAAATTCCTAATCTTACACCAACTGACTCTCTCTGGTCCACTTATCCGTTTGTTTTTCAACTCTGAACAGGATAGTCAAGTTGACTAGTGTATTTTTTGGGACCCTTTTAAAATCGTTATGAAATACAGAAGTTAGTCTTTGGAACTTTGAATAATAACACGACGCCTGAGGAGCTAAAAGTATCAATATAGTTGGTCTATATCCAGTTGCACATCGTTCCGCCAATAAATAGATTTCAAAGTTTCAGAGAATTAAGGTTTTAACAAGGGATTACAACCTCCATAACGAAGTTCTGCTTTAGAAGTATGCATGGTGTCTAGGTATGCTTTTAGTAAAAACTTCACGTTAATAAGCTATATCCTTGTTCCAACCATTTTTCAAAATTTTTTGCATAGGAAGCTAATCTTTTCTCGAATTCATGCTCAAATTCATCAAAATTAAGGGCTTTGGCTTAATAAATCGTGACTTTTTGAAACAATGTTAAATACGAGAATAATGATGGAGGGACCAATCCCAATTTAAGCTAATCTTATCGCGTTTCTTAAAGAAAGGATTATAGACAGCTAGTATCCAAGCGAGGTTGTTGAGTCCGTATCTAAAAAAATAAATTTTGATAACTTTCAATTTGCGTTCTGATTGATCAGGGGATTCATGGTCAATTTTTAAGATACGATGCCGTGCAGCATGCCATGGGCATTTTAAAATTGAATAAAAGTCAATTTTCAAGTTCACTAAAGAGCAAATTTTGAATATGTTAATTTAAACTTAAATAATTCAGAAACTGGCCTTTTTGCAAACGCAAACCTATTGAAGGACGTTTTTTAATATTATATATTTAATATACCTGAATGTAACATGTCCACAAGTTTGACAAGGACCAAAAAACGCATGGTGTAACATCAACAACGAGTTCAAATAAATCCGGGCTTGCATTCACACAGCTTATATTCCTGTGGTAATTCAAAACGTAACAAATCTAGATCATTCAGATAAAAGCTTAGAAATTTACGGAAAAATATCTGTTGAATTCAAATCGGATTAAATATTTATCATTAATATAAACCTTTTCCCATCATTCTATAACAGATTTGCGACAGAACAATTGAATGTTCACATATTTTTGCCGAAATAACCGTTATGTGAAATCCAAAGTTTTTTTGTGTTTTCTGTTAGAAGTCTTAATGAGTGGTCGTCGAAAGGGCAAAATTGTCGCAAAAGTACAATTGTGACGAAAATTATTACCTCTTCTTTCGAAAGGCGGTTTGTAAATTATTCTTGAATTGGCTTCAGTATTGACCAAAAATAGTATTTGAACCTTTATTTTAGGGTCTCAATCAAAATTAATCTCCCTCGGACTAAAAGTACACCTACTAACCTTCAATGAGATGTGCAGCTTCAGAGTTCGTGCAAACCAGTATATGAGAATTTTGTTTGAAATTTATTTTCTCCAGTTTTTAATAAATCGAGTTCGATTCTAAAGATAAAAGAAAATTCAACTTATCTAATAAACACTTTAATTTGAAACCTATCAAAAAGGCTTTTCTGACTATGTTAAAAAAAACGAGTGCCAAAATGCTTGATATTTTCTATGTTAATAAAAAGTCAATCAACAATTCAATTCGAGATAATTTTTCTTGGGCTTGATTTAGCGGACGACCACCCTCTGAAGAACATAAGATAGATGTGTCAGAAAATGACATTTTTAATAATTCATTATAATAAGACCGAATTATATAGACCTCAGGCGTTAAAACAACGTTTTTTATGATGAATGTTGTTCAAAATAAGTTGGTTATCCAAATTTTTCATAACGAAATTTCAATAAAACCTTTGACGTCAATCTCAAGCATTTTATATTTCACTCAAACATATTTTGAAAGCGTCCATTATTTCAAGGGTTCGAAAAAATCGTTAAACGATTGATAAAATGAAACTGATATGAAAATCTGACACAATTATAGCAGGCCCGTTTGATCAATTAATTTAAAAAAAAATATTTTTGGAACTTTTTCTTTGGGAGCAGATCACAAACCTTTTTGATTATCAGAAAACAAGTTCCCATTATTTTTGCAGTCATTTTTCAAAACATTTTTCATCCACACAAGGTTGTTTTTCGATCAACAGTCATTTTTTATACAAATGTGTCGTTTTGATATTTGATGTCCTGATTTTATCCCCTATAAAAAAATTTTTTAATGAAATGCTTCTTTATCGAATTTTACCAAGAATGACATTTAATATTACAGTATCTGAATCTCATATATGGTGTCCGCAGTCAAGCAAAAATCAAAACAAAAATTTATTTGAATAATTCCCAGGGGTTCGCAGAAGGTTATTTTTTTTGAAGTCTTTTATATGATTATTTTATACATGCTTAGGCCCTCCCGAGCAAAAATGAGCACAAAATACATTTAATTTGAATCCGGAGCAGAGAATTTTAACGTTCTACTCAAAAAAATATTAGCTTTGAAAAAAAAAAGATGAACATCTTAGCTTTTTTTTTAAAAGAAAACTTTGACGCCCGAAACAGCGCCACCAGTGTTGCACCAAAACATATTTCAAGCACAAAATTTCGCGTCAAAACGAGGGCACGTTAATCCGCCAAAAAAACAATTTTTTGAATTCGGAAATTCAATCGGGCATTTGAAAATGACTCTCTGATTAGTTTTAGATAGCTCAAACTGAGTACATAATATCTAGTTAATAAAAAATCAAAAAGAATTGGTTGAATCAATTTTTTTTAAATTTTTTCTCTGAGATAAGTTGAAATTATTTAAATTATAATTCAATAATTTCAGTTATAATCTCAGAAAAAAATTTAGAAATAATTCAATTCGGACGCAAATTTTTTTTTCATTATTATTACTCAGATATTTGCTCAGATTTGAGCCATCTAAAAACCAAATCAATGAGTCATTTTCAAATGCGAATGAATTCCGATTCAAAATTTAATTTTTTTTGGCGGATAATTTTTGCGGAGTTAACCCTCAGTCAAAAACTAACTATGTTCTGAAGTTTCAGAACTCATAGCAACCTTTTATCGGGTAGCTATTTTTTGCTCGGGAGGCCTAGACATGCTAATATTTATTCTGAATAAAATAGTTCCAAGGATGTCTGCATGTTACATTGCTTTTTTGAAATTAATTTCTAGAAAAAGATTCATTATATTTTCAAAATTTTTAATAATTTTCTTTTGCTCGTCGCATGAGAACAAATTTGAAACCAAAATAAACATTTGATTTGTGAAATTTTACTGATTAAAACTATGCAAATATATAAAATTACGAAATTGTCCTATATCAAATTGCAATGATTTCAAATTCTTTTATTCAGCAAAAAATTCAACCTCACTCAAATTTGACGTAATCGCGTTTAATAAAAATGTATGAGAGCTTTAAGCAGACTTGCTAATTCAGTGAAATCTTAGCTTTCATTGGTGTATTTTGTGTGATAATCAGACGGAATCTTGTCTCAAACTTTTTCAATTGTCGGCTGCACTGAAACTCAAATTTTCAATTTTTAAGAAAGAACGTTAGATTTCTCGAATTACGAATAGTATGCAAATCGGGGGTTCCCACAAACGAAAGACCATAATATTCGTCAATTTAGTCAGAAAATTAAACTTTTATGAACATCCGTCTAGTGAGACAAGTATGTTTGGAAACGAAAAATGCGCGTTCCAAGTAGACCTAGAAAAATCTAACCAAAATTCAAAAGTGGTTCCAAACAAAAGTTTGTAACTCACAGTCTTCGTACTGTCTGAATTTTTAAAGACGCATTGGTAGTTGAGGCAATGGAATTAAACAAAAGTTATGAAAAAGAAGGCTCTGGGATAGAGGTTAGAACTTGTGGTGTGAATGTTCCAATTTTGAATGTTTTCTCCGATTATTATTGACTTTTGATCATTCCCTGAGCGAAGCATTTCAAATTCAGAATTACTGTAAGAACTCCTTAAAATCAAAGTTACTAGGCGTTGACAAAAAAAAACGAATTTATATTCCTTTTTTTCGAAATTAAACTATTTGACACAATGGTGATCAGTCAAAATTCCAAGCCAAACAAATTGCAAATTTGACTCGATTTTTTAATACATTTTTCATGATTTGATTATGGATTGAGGCCTTCAGTTGATCCAGATCCTGACTATTAATGATACAAGTACGCGGGATACTAGCACCCCAATCAACCCTGCGGTTTCTAGAATAGGAGCTGAAACAACCAATAAAAAATTCAAATGTCCGCATTTTTCAAATAGGTCACGATCTGTTGGGTTTGAGGTCGTTAAATTTCCATATCGAGAATATAAGAGCGAAAAGCACTAAATTTGAGTTTTGCAACGCTTCGTTTAAAAAAACATATTGTTAAGAAATCAGGGGTAATTTCGTGACCAATTGAAACTTTTTTTGACTGCGACAGTTATTTTTAACTCATAAAGTTAATTTTACATTTGTTTTGAACTCTGATTAACTTGTGCTCTCAAGTTCATCAATTGTCCTGTGTTCTTACAGCGTCCATCGGCACAGCGGCAAGATAAAAGCAAACCTCTACTAAACTAATATTTTACTGAATTCGAATTTCTTACAAAATCTTGGTCATTATGAGAAAGTTTTCAATATGTATTTCTCCCTTATTAACCGCAAGTCTTCGCCATTCGGCCTCGCTGAGGCAGCAGCAGCATTAAATTCTTGTGTTCCAAAAATGAAAATATATATTAAAAAGTCTGCCTAGGCAAAAACACCTAATCGTGAAACCGACGCAAAAAGTTGATGAAACATTTCTCCTGTTGGGAATTATTTGCATTGTTATTTATGCGCACATAAAAAACATTCTCGTTTAAAGCCAAAATGTTATATGTAACTGATTCACTTCAACATCAATCTGCTGAAAATTCCGTCTCACACCCCCTTAAGAAATTTTAAATGTGGAAATTTGTTAAACCTGCCCCTCAACACCCAAACGCCATTTCCGGGGACCGGAGGATTTTTTTAAATCCTCAAAACGAGATAAAAAATAATAACTCACGAAACTTTTAAATTCAAATGTGTCATAAAGTTCGCAAATTCCTTTTTTAGTAATGGTTTTAAAAAAATTTTGATACGACTTGTAGTTCAAAAAATATTTCTTCTACTTTTTTTAGGATTTTGCCTGATTATCGTAAAAAAATTCTAGCGTAAATCGACACATAAAATCAAAATTCTTAGGAAACTCAGATTTAGAAATTAACTCTTGAGGCTGCTTCTGGTACTATTATTTTTTTCTGCGGTTTTTAATGAGAGTTTGTATTTTTCTCAAGTGATTTCTCTATGAAACCAAAAAATAAAAAAACACATAATTGCGGCGAATATTATGTTTTGAAAAAAATCTGTTTGATTTTTAGTTAGAATTCGCGCAAAGCGACAACAAAGAGACACCGGCTTATATCATGCCGAATAAATCAAGCGTACGCTGACCTCAATAATCAGTTTTTTAGTGCTGAACAACTTGATTTAATAAATTTATTTTTATCCTCAAAATAGGTTTGCTTACAATTTCGAGAATGTATTTTTCGGACACAGGAAAGAGGAGTTATCCATGTTCTAGACTTATGGAGAGAGATATTTTTAATCAGAGAATCAGATCAGAAAAGCCGCAGGTTGAGTTATTTATCTCTTTGAAAAATAATTAAAGTTCATCTTTTAGGGCGTATATTCCATCAAAGATAATTAAATTTTTGGAACTTTTTTATTATTCTCTAATTCAACGTGATAGCCTTCAAAGTTCAAGTAAAAAAACTATGTTATTCAAATTTGTTTTTTGCATTTAGTGTGTGCATTTTGGCTCGGAAGGGATACAAAAATTGTTTTTCAGACGATATAGATAGCTATTCAAAATTCGAGATGAATTTGAATAGCCAGTGTTCTACTTAATCTTTGTAATTCATATGTGATTTTTGAAACAATGTAGGGTTTCCCGAATAAGTACCTGAAACTAAAAACCTCTATTTTTTCGTTGCATTTATCGAGCAAAACAGAATTGAAAATTTCGAAAAAAGTTAATTGGCCTCCAATTTAAATCTATGCCTTGATCTCGGGTCAATAAATTGACTGAACTATTCTAATCGCATTTATTTTCCCCGCAATAACCGCTCAAAGTGGCGTCCCCGAATGGCGTTTGGGTGTGAGGGGAATTTCAATGGTTTTGGTGTGACGGGGGTTTAAGAAATTTAAATTAAGCCTTGCAGAAATGACTTCTCTCGATGCGCGAATGATGTCGATCAAAGAAAAATAATTTTATTTTGAAGAAGACTCAAAATAAATAAAGGTTTCTATCAGGTTAATTTCACTAAATCTTATTTTTAATGAGATGAGTGCATTTAAAATTTTCAATCAAAATTATCAAATTTCATTGGATTTGATACATACATCTAGCAGACTGACCTGAACAACTTTTGATAACATTCATGAAATTTAAAAATCTCACAAACGTTGTTATGAGGTCATTTTAAATCTGTTTTAAATTTACGTAACGGTAGAAATAATGATAAACTTTTTCATCAAAACTTAGAGCTTATTTTATCAAAAAATCGAGCACTATTTTGTCTTATTTAAGCGTCATCTGTATTTTTCAATAGCGGCATATACGCTTAATTTAACCAAAAATCAAGCATTTATTGTCGAGTTAATAACAGAATTTTCATCAAAATTTTCCCCAAAATTCATTTTAACAGAACAATTTTGAAATGATTTTTTAGAAAATTTGTGAACTCGTTATTTTGGCCAGCAGCTTCCGTTATAACGGATATTTTTCATCTCTGCCTGATGATTGCCACAGTTTTCATATGCACACATCCATGGTTGATCATGTGGACAAATAACTCCGCTATTTCTACCACATCGTCCATTTAAACGCTGTTCTGAATGTTTGGTTCTAGAATACATTTATCAAAAAATATGAAGACAAATTTTGAAGGTATGTGCAGTGAAAAATCCAGTATATGTCATTACATATATATGTAATAGTATTTACTTCTAAAATATGACAGGAAACGAACAAATAAATTTATTTTGCAAACAAATTTATATACACTTTCCTTTTGTGACGATTAATCTGACGGTTCTCGATTGACATTTTTTACTTAAATTGTTGAAAATGAAAATTTTTCAAAATCATTGGAAATTTTTTCATTCAAATAGTGAAAATTTTTAAGCTGTTTTTATTCACTATATCAAACCAAGCTTCCAAAAAAACCATCCCTTTGGCGATTTTCAATCCCATCCCAATTTTTCCTATGTTTTGTTTATGAAAAGGAATAGAAAAGGGATAAAAGCCATCCTTTTTGGAAGCCTGAAATAACCTGCTGAAACTTTTCGGCTCACAAGTTGTGAGTCACAACTTCCATAGGAAATTTGAAATGTCAAAATTAAGTTTTCAAAAATTATTTTACTTGCCAAAAGTGCATCTCTACATAAATAAATTCCAATTTTGATCTGAATGCCCGCAAATTTGAAGCTTTTTCTGGAAGGGTATCATTTCCTACATCTTCGCATGCCATGTCAAAAAACGGTACTAAAACATCATCAAATTTTTTGCAAGCGAGATTCTAAATGGGTTTGCCTAATAGAAAAAAAAACAAAATTTCTTCTCAAAAATTCTCCTTTTTTCAAAAATAGCAAGCCCGGTCTTGAGATTATCAAGATCAAAATCATTTTTTTTAAGATTGTTAAGCAATACCGCCTTCTCTTATACTCATCCGAAATCGTTCGGACTTAAAATTCGCGATTCCTTTGTTATAAAGTTCTAAAATAAATTATTTGAGAATTATTAATTTAATTGGCACTAGTTGTGAAATGAATATAAAAATCGAGGCTTTGAACAGGGACGCCAGAACACCACTTTAAACGTCTGTATTTCAAGTATGAGTGGCTTATATATTTTATGATGTTCAGGGGGAATGTCCGATATTGCTTTGCCTAATATCGAGCGAATTTTCCAAAATACCGCCGAATAACCTCGCAATTTCACGATATTTAGACTATATTCTTCCGAGCGTCCAGTATTAGCCACAAGAACCATTGTCGTTTAATTCGTTTGGCGTTTTGTGGTTTTTTAACAATTTACTTCGAGTTGCGTCTCCTTTATAACATTTAAAAAATAATCGAAATATGATGTCATTTTGACGCCCTACTTTCTTCATTCTTAAACGAAAAAATATATTCGTCGTTTAATACTGCCGAAAGTCCAAAATGTGCGGCGATTTTTTCTCGCCTCCTCCTGTACTAAATATTTTTGGTCATTCTATTTTTTGAAAATGCCTATACAGGGGGGGGCTCATATATTGGCGACCCCCTATTGTGAATTTGACAATATTGCCGAATTTAATCTACGCCAAAAATCACATATTTTTTAGCTAATAATTCCTGCTATAGTAGCCCCAGTAAAAAGGGGTGCCCATATTGCCGAATTTTCCAATATTGCCGAAATTGCCAATAAAACTTTCGGCAATATGTCCTCCCCCTGGATTTTTTTTAATTAAAAATTGCGCAGGGCGGAAACATGCAGTACACATCTTGTACTGTACAGTAAAAACACAAATAAACAAAATGATTCATTTTTGAATTATTTTTACTTTGCGATTTCTACAGGGAGCAATATCGCCGAAACTTTTTTGCCAAAATTTTTTGGCGGTATTTGCAAATTCAGACCGAATATTGCCCCCCCCTTGTGTACTGCCTATATCGCAAAATTTGGCGATGATTGCCCCCCTTCCTGAAGGGCCCTGTAAATGGGTTCGTTTATTTCATAAAACTTACGTTTTTTCAATATAAAATAGGCTGAAAAGATTTGATTAAAAATTTTACTCCCGTCTTATATACTGACAATATCAATATGTGATTTTCAGCTCACAAAACAAAATCAGAATAAACCTGCATAACACGCATAGGGTGTTGCTTGTAAAAAATCGACACGAAAATGTGAAATTCGGGACTTATGTATTTTGGTCAATTAGGTCTAATTAATCAAGTTTTTTCCTGACAATGAAAAATTCCAATTCTCAATATTTTCCTCGAAAATTTAGCATTTTAAATATAAAGTTTACCATAACATTCGGGAAATTTACCTGAAAATAACAGAAATTTTACAAAGATCCCCGCATACGTTTTTTAAACTTTGCGCCTGTTTTTCTCGTTACAGGTTTATATAATTCGCTCTTGAACCATATATGCTTCGTAGCATACCATATGAAAATTCAATAATGGGTGTGAATCACCACCGTGTGATTGAATCTCAAATGAAGGTTTAAAGTGACCAAGTTTTAGGAAATTTTGAATGCCTGAAGCGCTGATTGGCCAGAACTTTTTGGTTTTCCCATATTATTTTATTGCCGAGATCTGAATCACAGAACAGCCTTAAACACATTGGATTGTCTGTTATCAATATTTTCTTTCTCATTACAGAGCTTATTTCAGAATGCATATGATCAAAGTGGATCTGATGCGTTCCTTGTGGTTGCTATATATCATGTATCTACTCACGTTATTGTTTATTTTCAATCCAGTTGTTAAAAAAAAACGTGTCCCGGTGAAAAAAGAAGGCATGCAACGAGATCTCAAAAGAACAGATAAAACAAGTGCTGAAATGCGGCAGATTTCTTGTTTTTTGTAACTGAATCTATCAATTATAACCGGCTTTCCATGTGCGCATTGTTTTGAGAAGACCCGTTTTGCCAAATTACTTTAAATTCGGTCAACTTCTCGATCACAACGATTGCAAAAAACAGCCTTTCTAAATAGGAAAATAAATATATAAAATCTGATTTTTTGCTCAAATTTAGCCAGATTTTATCCGCAGATAAAAAGATTTAGATCACGTGTAACTTTGAAATTGAAAAACCCAAAAGTCATGAAGTGTGAAATGTGCAATATGTTTTACTCTGAAAGTTAGTACTTGGGTAGAATTCCTCGGAAAAAACAATGAAGGTGAATCCTGTTAACCCATATTTAAATAAAAATAAAGTAGAGTGAAATCGACCAGTCCACGTTCGAGTGGTCTCAATGAAAATTTGCAAAAATAGCCAGAAAGCAGATTTTTTACTAATTCAAAAAAAATTTACAACTACTTGTTAAAACTTTCGAAAATGTAAATACCAGTCATTTCAAATTTAGACAATATTCTAAAAGCAAGTTATGGTTATTATAAACGGTATATTAATTTTGTACGATTTTTTCCAAGATAGATTATGGGCCATAATTCACTATGAAAATCGATGACCGTTGAAAATCTCTACTGACTAAAAAATATAAAAATTACAAAATTGAAATAGCGTGTTTTTATACCACATACTTTTGCTAGAATAAACTCTGCTTATAAATCAATCGTAGATTTGAATCTTTCGAAGTGTTTGATCCGACCTGAAATATTATTCGAAACTTGAAATTGCGAAATGTTTAAATAAATTATAATAGATATATATCATGTATAAGTTGATTTTTATACGTTTATTTCGAACTCCAGGAATGTCATCAAAAATCCATTGAGTGTTGCAATTTTAATTCTGGTTTTTTTGAAAACTTATTCATCAATTTGGAAGTATTTTAAATATTCAAGATTTGCAGGCAAGACTTGCATTGTAAATGGGCTCAAATTTTTTTAAAAGTCAGTTTTTACGAAACGAAATTAATAATATTCAGATCTTCCTGACATGTTTATTATTTTAGCGAGAAGAACTGTTAATTTTTATGTATATTGATGAATGCAGAATTCTTATCCCAAACGTCGTTGATTAAGCTCCTGACTGAGAGCGTCCATCTTGACTCTACATAATTACCGACACCTGGCGCACCCTGGTGTGGTGAAGGGGGCGCATCTGCATATAATAGAGGAGGTACTTTGTTATATATTATCGTTGTATTATAGTATATATAATCAATACCGTGATAAACACAGGAATTTGAAAACAATATTATTATAAAATCATCTAAGAATAATTAAATTAAATGAATTTATTTGTGAATGAATTTATTTTGTAAATGAAATTGAAAGTGAAATTTAACATAAAGGAAGTTCTATACCAAAAGATGATCTTCAGGAATTGGAAAATCGGTTGACAATTCTGGAGACTAGTGTCCTGAAAGACATTTAACAGTAACCAAACTTTTCAGAAAATATGAAATACAGAATGACGATTTGCAGTCATTATTGAATAATGACCACTGGTCAATATTTTCGAATTTCTTTGGTGGTCGAGAGATAGTTTGACGCATTTCGGTCGATTTGAAGATTGTTGTCGGGTGAATTTGAAAATCGAATTCTCTGACATATTGAGTTTGAAATGTGTGTAAGTATGGCACAATTTGTGAAACGAAACTGTAGGCCAGTTGTTTTCCGGCGGAATTTGTTGTTTCGCGGAACCATGTTTTTGTTCACATTGGTCAGGATTTCGCATACTGCAAGTTTTTGCCAACATCGATTTTTTTTCAAATTCGAACAATTGGTGATTCTGTGAACTTTGGATCTTCATAATCCGTCGACTACAAAATTTCCAATTCGGCGAAAGTTTCCGGAACCACCTGTTTGTTAAACAACGACCCTTTTTTTCTGTTTTGCTCAACAACGAAACTCTCGGCGGAGATGTTTTGTAGAAATCACTCACAGGCTACTGAATGCTGTGTGCAGAAAATGTCACAGATCACAGCGCCTTTTTACATCCAATATTTTGGATGTTCTCGATCCACAAATTTTTTTGTTTGCCAATTATTTCCGAATTGTACTTTCGTTGAAATTAAATCCGGTATCAACAACATCATTTCGATTTGCTTTGCAAGATTTGTCTACACATTAAATGAGCAAGAAAATTTTGAAAAACTCGCATAAACGGTCATTCAATAAAAATAACTGCAATTTTTATGTGGAAAATTAAACTGCCTTACGTTGTCCACGTGAATATTGAAACAAAAAAGGCATCTCATCTGTGCCGGCTACCTACCCGGCCTACACCTGCGGGCTACCCTTACAGTATCATCATTATTTTTGTCGGCCCGCAATTTTCCTGAAATTTTAACGATTAATTTGTAATTTCGTCAGCTGTATAAGTCAGCTGTAGGCCTCTCTGGTTTTGTCAGAAAAATTTCTTGAGAGATTTAATAAGACAATTTCATTATTCTTAATTTTTTAAAATATATTTTTATCAAGCTTAACAATTTTCATTCAATTCATTCCAAAATAATTCATTTAATTTAATTTATTCTTATATATTTAATAATAATACTTTTTTCAAAATCCTGTGTATAATATATATTACTATAGTACAACGATAATATATAACAAAGTACCTGCCTCTATTAATGTGCGGCGCGCCCCTCACCACCCAGGGGGCGCCAGGTGTGGTAATTATGTAGAGTCAAGATGGACGCTCTCAGTCAGGAATCCTACCTTGATTTCGGTTCGAAAAATTATAAAATCAGATATTAAGTTTTTTTTAAGTTAAAAACGATTACAACTTGTCTATAGAACCTTTATCCCCTTATCACACTTTTGTGTCAATCCTGGGCCCTGGATTAGCAAACGTATGTGATTTTTAGTAAAAAGTGCGGGATCAGCACAAAAGTGTGATAAGTGGAATATACAGTATATCAATATACTCGAAATTAAGCTTATTGAATTTTAATAGAAAAAAATTCCAGAAGCTCGAATTTTTTTAACTTTAAAATCTCATTTGGATTCGGAGTGGTATATAACTTGTACGTGCTAAGTGGAGATCAAAAAATCGTGAAATTAAGTAAATAGAATTTGCAGTGGTGGGATTTACAGTTAAACACTTGTCCAAGATGAGACAAAATTTCGATAATTAAATTTGGGTGATAAAAACGTTTTTAAGAAAATTCAAACATCAATTTTTGGTAAAAAAAGCCTGACAGAATAAATTTTCATCACAAAATTGGGGGAACTGAGGGCCATACTGTTCATAAATGCTGTGTGGTCTCACTTTTTAGTGACTGTTCTGAAGGCTATATAGGTGAAATAAAACTTCAAAGTTAGAATTCCCAAGAAATCAAGAAATAAATGAAGAAACTGCTGATATTTCACATCGGAATCTCAAGTTTTTAAATGCCCGAGGGAGATTCGTCTTCTTATAAAACCGCATAATTTTCTAAAAAAACAGATAAACGATACCTTTTCTCTGATATGACAAAGTCTTAACATAAAGTAGAAAAAGAATGGAAATACACTAGAAATAATACTGTATTAAGAACAAGAACCAGGGTCCAATAATATACAACGAAACATAATACAGGCTTGTGCCCTTTTATCACCGGCCTAATAGTCGTCGAATAAAATCTACGGCAATTTTACAATTTTAGCTTTCAATTGTTTGGTGCGGTAATTTCCCCGAAAGTGCCAAAATATCACCGAATGGGCGTGGGCGGGTTCGGATATTTAAGTTACATATTCACTTTGAGTGCGTCGATAAATTTGTTTTATGACTGGGTTTCGATTCGAAAAATTTGAGTTTTCTTGCATTTTGCGTATTTAAGTTTCTTTTTCAACCATGAAACCTTTCATTAAACTTGATTAACTTTTTCAAATAACCGACGTTATTTTCAAACGTGTTGTTTTTCATTTTTGAACCGAAAAACATTTAATTCAAGTCTCTATATCCCGAAAGTGCCAATTTCGCCGTTAGGTTGAACAATATCGCCAAAATTTTCTGAACAGGAGACTTTCAGCGATATTGTCCCCGCAGCTGAGCCAGTATGATAGAAAATGCGGCGTTATACAAACTTGTTTTCTTGGCCAATTTGTTTCAATCCATACATGGTAATTAAAGACACTTTTATGTCAATCCCTTATTCTTGAAACGAGATATGGTAGTTTCCACATAAAAAGTTTCTGATTCAAACACTTTTTCTCATTTTATTTGCAACGTTTTCGCTATACTTTTTCATCAGTTTTTTTATGTATTAGACTCAAAGTTCAACGACTATACAGTGGAAGAAGTTTCAACGTTTAAATTAATTTTATGAGGAACGAGAATATCCAATAGTTTCGATTGAATCCGACTTGTCCTAACAGACGGTTGGCTAAGTGACATTTGGTTCACAGCCATGTTTTTGCCAGTAATATAGCTGTTCTTAATTTGATATAAAATTCTTACGAAAAACAGAGATATATGAGCTCTGCGTTGCACGTTCGCGTTTGACCTCACATAGAGACCAATTAAAGAGCACTTTTCATCGATTGATTTTTTTGTCAAATTTCTTTTACAAAGCTTATTTTGAACTTCAGAGAGATGTGTAGACGCGAAAATATTAATATATTTTTGAAATGCAAAATTTCTCGAATAAGTTCTAAATTTATTTGAAAATTTTATTTTTGATTGACTAAAAATTAATCAAATGAAAATGTAATTTCTCTGAAAAATTTTGTGATATCACAAAACCGATATTTAGTTTGCATACATTATTTTGTTTATAAAAAGGGTGTTTTAACGCTTACAAAATTTTTAAGCAAAAGATAGGGAAAAAGTCGACGAAAAAATTATTGATTGAAACTGAAAACTCTAAATGCTATGGAAAATTTAAATGTTTTTACAAAATAACCGATTAACTATCTTTTCAAAATAAAGCCTTGATCAATTTATGGTGATTGAAATACAGGTTCAACGGAAACGCGCAACTCGAGACTAGAGAATCCCCTTCTAAATATTTATTATGTTTGTAGACTCATTCGGAAGAACTTGATATGTTATTGTTGTCAGTTAATTTGTAAATACCTTGGGAACCCGAAAAAACAAGCGAAACAATGAATTTGGAAATGTTTGTACCTTTAAATTTGTATCTTAGTTACCCGAAAAAGTTTGGTTGTTGCTAAAATAGTTTTTGTATGGAACATAAAAAATATCACTTCACCATGGTCATAATAAGCAAAAAAAGACATTCTAGGGGCACTTCAGAATAAAGATGCAAATCATTTTTTCCCATTTATCATTCATCATTTTCTTAGAAGAAGTCAACTTTTCAAAAAAGTCAAGGAATACTATGTTAGATAAACCTTAAATGACGGAAAAAGCAGCTTTAATAGAAAAAGGGATGCCGCGTGCTTTGGTAAGGGAGGAAATCAAGTTGAGCATAGCAAATTAATCATAAAGAATTATTATGAATTAAGTTTTTTAATAATTAAATTTTGAAATTTTCATTTTGAGACGATTTTCTTCTTGAATTTTTTTAGGAGATCAGATCAGCGCGCGCTTTAATGGCAATGTTTCTAGAGTTTTGGATTCGGGCAAAAAATACCATAAGCTAATTAATTAATGAAATTAAATTTTAAAATAAATTCAATTTTAATTTCAAGTCGATTTTCACATTAATCCCTCACCTGTTTGAATGTTTATACCCCAATGTGTTAAGCTTTTGGGGTGTCCCCTAGGAAAAGATTCACGCTTAACGCAATCAAGAGCTCGAACTTGGGTTAGATTTATTTTAAGGGGCGTTTTCAATCTCCGGGGAAAAACCCAAAAGCTAAAACCATTCGGTAATTACCACTTGCTTATTAGTGTTTTAAAAACACACTTGTATTAAAACTTGACAAAAAGAGATAAAGATGGTTAGGACAAGTCCAATAGTTCATCATTCGATAATATTCTAAGTCAGTTTTGAAATTTATACACATAATTTCTCAAATATTTGAAATATATTTTACTAAATGACAGAATTTGGGTGCTTGTTCAAGATAATCCATCAATTTTTAATGAAATTACAACATTAAAAATAACATATAATTGATTTGCAAAAGTAAATAATGCTTAATGAACTTTATTAATTTTGTGTACTTTAATGTTAAATTAGTCGCCCACGTTCAATTCAAATTTGACCGCCAATTACTCCACCAGGTAGTGCCGTGGGTTAACAATTGATAATGCTAAAAATTCTTGAAATTAAAAATAATGGCAACTTTCCGGGAGTTCTGTTCGGATATGCCGCCGGCCAAAATGATAACTTTACCAACATATTTTATGGTCTCTGTGTTTTTAAAACACCAAAATCAGTGAGGGTTAAGAGATCAGATTTAGCGGCGCGCTTCAATGGCGCTTTCTAGACTTGAGGATTCGGGCTTAAATTTCATAGCTATTTGTCATTTAATTGAACCTTGAATATTATTCAATTTTGGAAATTTAATTTTGGAGGCGTTTTTTTTAAAATTTTAGGAAGATCAGGATAAGGCGCTTGAATGTTATTTTTTGAGAGTTTTGGGATAGTGCATAAAAATTTTCTAGCTACTTTTAATGAAATGAATTTCCAAATATTAATCAATTTTGAAAATTTTTTTTTAAGGCGATTATTTTTGAGTTTCAGGAAATCAAGATCAGGCATCGTCCTGATTTTTGCAATTTTTGGCCAGAGCTAGTGTACGAAAATCCGAAGCTTTAAGCAAGAAGTTCAGAAATGCCAATTTGTAGACCAGACCTTTAAATCTTGTGAATAAAAGGTAAAACTCAGATTTTGATGATTACCCAATCGTTCAGATAGTAGTAACAGGAGGTCACTTTCGCAAAATTCAAAATCTATCTTCCTTCCAGACTATATATCGAAAAATTTGCTGGAAAACGTGACATAAATAAGGTGGATAAGCAAACTGAGACTTGTAGGAGAGCGATTTCATTTCCATAAACTGAATTTTTCTAGGCGGGGGCCCATAAACCGACGCTTTTTTTGGCCCTTTTCACGATTTTTAGGTTTAAAATCTATCTTCTCCCGAGGTTAAATGTACAAAGACCGCTTAAATTTTTTTCACATTAAGCTTGTTACAAGCCTGGATCTGAGAGCCATGCTATATTTTCCGATGCAGAGACTTGAAAATATGAAATTTTTCGAAAAACAAAAAATTTGAAAAAAAAGTGCTCCGATTTTTCGAAAGTAAGAGTCAAACGAAGAGCAGATAAAGCACTGAAAGACAAAGTTTGCTTACGTCAACCAAGATTTTGAAAGTTTTAGGCCATAATCTTAAACAAAAAAATATTTTTGACTTTATTTTGAGATAAAATAGTAGAAAAAATCGAAAGAAACGCTAAAATTTCCTAAAAATTTTTTTTGAAGGATTTGATTGAAAATACATTTTGTAGACATCCGTAGCAAATTTGGTGCAACCTCGCTGATTAGCTTCTAAGTCTTCAATAAAAATCGAACATGCACACCCCTCAAGGATGTGGGCGAACGACCGATAATTAAGCTCTTTTTTACACATTTTCAAGTAAAAGTTCTGAAGAAAACCAGACACTCAGAAATAATTAATTGTTTTTATCCGTAGTTCAACTCTTAAGGGGTAAGTCGTCGCAAATAGATTTCGGCTCAAAGTTGAGACTTATTAATCGGGCCAAAAAAATTACATGAGCTTGGTCTACAGTTTCTTTGATTACAAGTTCAAGCCGCTAGGGCATGACTTCAACCTATTCTCCTTAATACAAATAGGATCAACCCATTTTTCGGTATGGTGAGTATTTACTTACTTTTTAATTCGAAGGAACGATTTCAATTTTGGTTTTTTCCATGAAATTTTAAAAAGAATTTATAATCCGGCATTCCTGATTGAGGTTCAGAAGATGTTCTTTAAGAAAAACTCGTAAGATTAATACGAAAATGCCGTAACTCTTAGTTCTATGATAATAACCATTGTGTTTAGTCTTAAATTTCTCACGATAACATGGCATGTTTAAATAATATGACTCATCCAATATAGATAATTTAAATAAGCTTATAAAATTTGAATCAAAAGCGAAAAGTCAATTTATCATACGAAATTTCGCCAAATTGGGATACTCGCATACCTAATTCTTGTATTTAAGGAGGAGATAAGTTTTTGTTTTGTATTCTTTATGTAATACAGAATCTTAGACCAAGCTCATTGTATTTATTTGGGCCATTGAGTATAGTTAGCTATTCCACCTGTCTATCACCGGCAAATCGCCAGTTACGGTTAGCCTCTCTACGTTCACATATCCTGATCTGTGGCCAAATTTTATTGTCCGCGTTTTGTGGTTGGGATTTTTTTTTGCAAAAAACCGATATTTTTTCCGCAAAAAAATCGATACATATAATTTCGGAAAAAATCGTATTTTCTACAACAGGAACAAATGGCTGCAAATTTTTTTTGGCAGACGTTTACAGAACAATTTCAAAAAATAAAAAAAATTTCGCAAATGTTTTTCGACTTATTTGAAAAAAAATTTTTTCGAAATTTTTTTTCATTTTTTCAAATTGTCTGAAACGCTGCAAAAAAGATTGCAGACCAAGCCATTTTTTTTGTCCAGTTGTCGAACATACTTAAAAAAAAACTCTCGACATTCTCAAAAATGTAATATGACACCACTTATCTGAGATCTCACGCTCGCCACAAAAAACTGGTGAGTACCTACGTCAACAAGCCCACGCGTGTTATTTTGATACATCACAATAAACAAATTTTGGACCAAACAGCCATCCATGTTTTTGTCAATTTCTCATGTTTTTTTACCAAAAAATCAAGGTATATCGGCAGCATGGACCCACAAATTTCAAAATTTTTTATTTTTTTTTCAAAAATTGTGTTAATTTCATTCAGAATTGGCGTTGACCCAAAAATTACCGATGGCGCATTTGTTTTAATATTCTGATCACGAAAAATCGCTATACTTTGATCACCTGTGACGACCAAAATTTTTTTTTTAAATTTTTCTTTACATTTTTTTCATATATAATTAACCTCTCTCAAAATTTCAGAAGAATTCACCTTTATTTTTATAGGTCGAAATTAATAGTGGAATGCTACGTTACGATCTCATTTTTTTAAGCGTAAATCTAGTTGCAACGAATTCCCCTTGAAGAGGATGGTTGTAGTTTGGGTTTTGTAGGCCAATTGTCGCACAAGTACAATCGTCCTCGGACCAACAACTTTACCTCTCTTGATATATTTACCAAAAATTCTTGCAGTCCTAAAAAACAAACCAAATTATACGGATGGCTCGCCAATCAGAAACGTGCTACAAAAGTGACACGAATTTTTTTTTAAAATGCATCTTCTCCCTGAGTTTTCAAGGTTCAACAATGATTCGTGTTTTAAATTCACACGGGACAGGAAGTGAGGCAGACCCCCAAAGGTGAGTTTTGGAAAATTCTTTGAATTTGGCTTCAAGAAATCACAAAAAAACTTGTATTTTGCTCTTGTTAACAATAGGGTCAAAGGTACGTTTTTGATGATTCTGAAGTCAAATCAAAGCATGTTTTCCAAAAACTAAGCTTGGGGGTCTGCTCACGTTTGTACGGTTAAATTCAAATCATGAATAATTGTTGTACTTCAAAAAATTCAGGGAGGAGATACATTGTTTTACAAAAGAAAATTTTCAAAAATGGTATCTCCTCCCGTGATTTTTAAAGTACAACAAATGAATTCATGATTTTGAATCAAACCGAACAAGAAACGTGAGGCCAGACCCCCAAGTTGAGTTTTTGGAATTTTTTTTTTGAATTTTGGGCTTCAGAATCACCAAAAACAGTATTTGACCCTTAATGTTAACTAGAGCAAAATACAGGTTTTGGTGATTCTGAAGCCAATCAAAAAATTTTCCAAAAATTAACTTGGGGGTCTGCTCACAGGTCCTGTCGCGGTTATTAACACATGAAATCATAGTTGAACCTTAAAAATCAGGAGGAAGATACATTTTGGAAAAAAAAAGTCCGTCACTGAGTTTGTAGCACGTTTCTGATTTAACGAGCCATCGTTAATTTGGATTGGTTTTTAGGATGCAAGATTTCTGTTTAAATATACAAAAGAGAGGTAAAAGTTGGTCCAACGATTTTGTACTTGGTGGCGACAATTGGCTATCGAAAACCCCTAAAATGCCGACACCACCCCTTAAGGAAGATTCCAGTACATTCAGAGCATCTTGATACTCAACTTACGCTTCAGAATATGATTTTGAGTAGGCCGTCGCCTGAAAGTTGCTTAAAAGCCTTCTCTTCCATTGATTCCTGCATCACTTTTTCATAGTTATTTGCAACTTCAAACTTCCAAATAATATAAAATGCGCATCTTCAAGCGAAAAAAAATTTACAAAATTTTGCCCCCTAGGGGTCAAAACAGCTTATTTGGGAGTCTCACGCGGCAAAAGCCTACAGCTCCTTGAAATATATAGAAAATTTTCAAATTTGTGCATCAAAATTCACCCCAAAGCACTGGATTAAGGTCCGAGCAAGATTTTTTTTACGTTTTTTTTCTCTCAAAATCTCAAGGAACGACTTGTGAATTTCTAGTTTTTGGTGCAATTCTGAACTATAAATTTTTCAAAACCCTACTTTTTTTTGTAAAAATTCAAAATTCAGAAAAAATCCTGTGCAGTGTTACAAAAACTCGTGACAAATTCTCTGCAAAAATAGGCAATCAAAAAAGTTATCTGAGAAATCTCATTCGTCATCTTAATTCAACCTTTTAATTTCAACCCCCAAAAACCGACTTATCTATTGAAAATCTCAAACCAAAAAAAAATCTTAAATAAGTTTAAAAAACTTTGCAGAAAATTCTTTACAAAACATATAGTTGTAGGTGATCAAAAAGTATATAATGTGAAGCTGAGATAATCCTTTATCACCTTTTGCATGAACTCTAAGCAAGATGTGGGTTGAGGAGCCAATCCTAACACTCCTAAGACCCCTCTACCAACTCATTGAGGCCGCTTTCTCTTCTTGTTGCAGCCCACATCTCTCAGATCAATGCAAAAGGGATAAAAGGATATCGTCGCCCACGGGCGTCCATCCTTAAGGGTAGGTGGTTCCTAATTTGACATATTCTCGATTAAATATTAGCCGCAAACAAGGCTCAAAGATATAATTCAGATTAGCCAGTTTGTGGAACTAGCCTTCATCTTGCGTAAAAACATTTGTCAAATTTTTTTTGTGGCATGCATAAACACTCCCAGATACATAAGCGAGACAGGAGACGCTAAGTCAAAAACGGAAAAATCTATCTCCCTCAGGCTTGTATTTTGAAATAAACCTTAATTTTATATAACCTGTAAATAATTAGTATTTAAAACTTCTGAGGAGCGCGTTTGTTGTAAGTGCATATTTTTCTAGATATGCGATAAACCACCGTTTTTCTGACTTTGTTCATCTGAAAATATTATTCCCTCCTAGGGTAAATTTCACAAAATTTTACTCAATATTTTTGCAAAACGGTAGTCAAAACAAATAGAAACTTCCTGAGGAGCCGTTTTTTTTATTTTCGACCCTAAACCCAAAATATGAATTTTTCCAAAGGTCACGTGAAAAAATTTCCGAAAAAAAAAAATGTGCTTCGATTTTTCGAAAAGTAAGGCTCAAAAGAAAGCTTGAAAACACTGAAGAGAAAGTTAGCTAAACGTCAAGCCAAATTTTGAAGTTTAGTGGTCAAATTGAAACATCCGTTAATATGTAGTTAATTTTGAAAAATTACTGAGACAAGAATCGAAAAAACTTAATAAATTTCGAAATGTTTTTTGTTCTTATTTAGGTTGTTTGTGCTTTAAAACATAACGATTGATTTGGTCATTTTATGACATTTAACTGCAGATATGTAGGAACCACTAACCCTTAAATGGCATTTTAAAAGTTTTGGGACTATGTGCAAAATTTCATAACTTATTAAATGAATTCAATTTAATATTATGAATTTAAGATTTTCCATTTCGAGGCAATTTTCTTTAATTTTATGGGATCAGATCAGCGTGCTGGCATTTTCTAGAGTTTAAAAATTCGTGCATGTCAATTTGTAGCTTAACTTTCGCATGAAATTGAATTTTTTAATGTATTATGAATGACCGAATTTTTACATGATTTTTGAAACATGATTCAATCTTGTTAGCACTTATTCTTAAATTTTGGATTTTTTAGTTTTTGGAGTTAAGAAGGTAGAAAGCCTAGCCTATTTTTTCTCAGAAACATCACTGCTGCCTTTGAACGCACTCCTGTCTTGAGCAAACTCCTTGCGTAACGCGAGTTGCGTTTACGCAAAAACACTCAACTCAATCCGCCCCGCCCGCGTTTTCAAAAAACGCGGTATCCCCTCCTTTTTTTCAGCCCGCTCTGTCGTCATTAAAAGGATTTAATGAGGTGAAAGTAGTTTTTTGTTCGAAACACGGGTCTCAAATTCGGGGGTATTAATTTTTCTTTGTATCCGCATCTGGCACACGAGAAAATTGAAATTGCAAGCAAAAAAGTTTTTACTATCGAATAACAAGTTCCAGAATATCAGATTGCTTGCAAAAACCCATTTTTTTTTCAGACATAGGATAGTCACCGGAATATATACAGCAAAAATAACTTAAAAGAAAGTATTTCAGTATTATCACTGACTCGTTCATGATTGAATTATCAATGATTGAAAAAGGATAACTTTCCGCAAGAAATTTATCATTGTCAAAGATTTTACTCTTTTTCAATATTTCAATATTCAGCCAAATCCCCTCGCTAATTTGAGGCGCGCAGTATCTGCATAATGGTTTCGAGAATCTGACAGAAATTATGAATTTTTTAAAGTTGGTTTCTAGCTTAGAGATTCAACGAAGACATATTGAAAAAGAGAAAAAAATCGCATGTAAAGCGATCGTGAGAAAAATAGTCGTTTTCTGAAAAAATTTACAATTTGCGCTATATTAAATAAAGCAAGAAATTTTCAAAATATTTTTCGGCGAATTAAGATGAATTATAAAATATTTTCTGTTGCGATTGTAGGAATTTTTTTCTGACCAAGTAATATCGGCCATATGTGATTTTCACCCTTGATTTCAATAGGTTTATGGCCTTTAACGGCTCATGGTTAAAATATTAATCTAGCAATTTATCACTTTTATACATTTCAAGGTTACGAACTACAATGTGTAACTGAAAACATAGAATGTCAATTAATTCTCACTAATATATTTTGAGTTTTTAAAAAGGGCTTATTTTCCCAAGCACATTATTGAAGCACCCAACAATCACTTAAGATGCATGCTGAGAAGTTTATGTGGAAAATAGTTTTTTTCTATTGAAGAAACAGACAATCAATTTTTTTCGATCAAAATCTGACAGTGACCTCATCCTACAGTTATATTTGGCTGAACAGCCTAATGGTTCAACCGGAACAAATGCTGCTTCATATTAATATTTAGTTCTAGCAAATAGATCTCTGAGAGATATATTATATATCCCTTTATCACTTTTGGTTAGAATGGCGTAGCCACAACGTTAAAATCCACGTTAAAAGGAGTAGTGGCCTACGAATCTGACGCAAAAAGTGATAAAGGGATATATATATTGAGTAATTATATTTTCGGCGAATTATTTTAGAAAAACTTAAATAATTGTATAATAACATATTAACCTAAGGAAAACTCGAGTTAGAACAAACGAGCTCAAATGAAACGCGGCTATCTTAAAATTTCTCAATTTTACAACGCGGATGAAATGGATTTCATCAGTTTTAAAATACCCGTTTAAAAAAATAGCCGACTATTTTCTGTTGTGGTTTCCTAAAGAAGGGAGGGAATGTTCTCTCTTTCTTCCCCCTAGGAAAGAAGAAAGAAACGGAAATAGAACCAACCAGCGGGAAGGAAAGAAAATTAACAGGGGATCCTCCCTCCGTTATGGAGAAGGTCGAGATGTGGAAGAAACCTTAGGGAAACAAGAAAATTTGGCTTACATACTTGACAAAGCAAAAAATGGGGAAGATAAAACTTCAAGGGGTAACGCTCCCTTTTCAAAATCCTGACTTCAAACTTGATTTCAGATTTTTTGCATGAGCCAAACTTGAAGCGCAACCAAATTTTCTAAATGTATGTCTTAGCTCTGGATTTAAAACATTCCGCTTAGGATGGGTGATAATAAATAAATCATCCGTAAAATTTGACACAGAATGGCTTCCCCGGGATATTTTCTCTCAAATTGCGNTTCAGCATAGGAAATATAATTCAGCTTGAATTTTATTGTCAGAAAACAAATTATTTTATGTCAAAAAATTATTTTATATAATTTTACATCTGTGGAAATTCGGCATTTGACGACTTACAACGGAAACTAAAATTGTAATATAAAACCTTTTTTGTCACTCAAAAATTAGATAAAATTTTTTTTGGGATTTTTATTAATAATAACTAAACAAGGCACGCTGAGATTAAAACGTAAAATTAGGTCCATAGCAGTCCTACTTCGAAATATATGGACTTTATAACCCTATAAAAATCTCAAACCCTATAAAAATCTCAAACCAAATAATTTTCGGGCTTAAAATGATAGAAAAAAATTATCTTACAAGATGCGCATATAAAATCGGTTTACATTTTTGACTTTCAAAACTAAATATCGAAATAAATCAACATATATTTTAACTCACGATATCATAAACAATTGACATCGGAATGACAGAGAAATCCCTTTTGTTTGATTTTCCCCATTTTGACTCATCATGATAGGCGTTTTTCCTGACAAATTTTTCATGAAAATTTCATTTGTTTTCATTTGGAGACAGCTTATTTTGCTCTGTCACAGTTGATCATAACTCCCGCCATATCTCCTTAGGAAGTAGATTGTTAAATTATGATTTGGTCTAGTACATTGGTACTACTTAACGTACATAATGACGGGAATATGATCCAAAAATGAATTGAGAGTACCGTCTGAACCAACCGTAATATGATTACTTTCGTCTAAATAAATGATTTAGTCTTGAGTCAAGACTCTTGACGATGAATATAATTGTAAACAGTAACTACGCTCTAATGTGAACCCTTTGACTTGAGAACTCATGCTATCTGATGACAACTGATTTTGAAAAAAAGGGCGTTTTCATAAGAGAGTAGATGGTGAAGTAAGTAATGTTTCAAATGGTTCCTCAACGTAATTTGGCTTTTTCGGACTAATGCAGCATTAGTAATGCTCACTTACGGACCATTTGCACTTTTGAACAATTGACGTGACGTTTATGGTCAAATAGTGAAAAATGGTGCCAAAGTGCGCAATGATCAAAAAAATTTCTTCAAAATTTTAAATGTCTTACCGATAGTTTTAACGCAAAAAAAACTTTTTGGCAAAAATTAGCGTTTGTTGGATGACAGTTCTCTCAGGAACCAAAATTTCGAATTCTTTCATGTTTGGCACCAAATCAATAATTTTTGCAAATTTGAAGATAATTTGTTGCATCTGATTTTCTGAGCATCCTAATATTACTTTTACTTCAACAGTTATTTTTTTGTATTTTCTTCCATAAAAATTTTGTAACTTTTGTATTTTTGTATAAATCCATTGATAATCTTGAATTTTCAGTTTCAGTTGAATTCAACCTCATTCTCATCACTACTTATTTTTGTAAAGATTCATTAACCATTACACACGAATCGTACGGATCTGTCGTTTTTCGAGAGAGAGATGACCGCCTACGCATGGATCTATCTGGATTGAGCTACATGTATGTGGAGCTTTAAGGAAGAAAGTTAAAAAAAATTTAAGTGTTCTAGAATAGTCTCAGCACCTGGTGGTGTGATTCACCGATTTTAAACATATGATACTGATTTTGAAGAATAAGGCAAGCTCTACAAACAAGTCCTCTCCAATTCACCTTGATTTTTTGTTTGACTTATTCTGAGCGATGGTTTAAAATATCAGATTACATTGAGAAATTAACAATAAATATATCTCTTATTTTTTCCGGAAACTAAACATTGGCGAAGAATATTAATTAATAAACCTCCTTTTTATTTTTGGATCAGTTTAGGTATACTTGAGTCGATATATTGGCGCTGTGCTTAGAAGGTTTGACAATTTGAAAATTTCCTAAGACAGATAAAATTCCCAAGAGTAATTCAGCAACTGTTGCGGTCTACCAGGCTGTCTGGCATAAATTTGAGCTCGTAGCAAATATGGCTATCAGACAACTAATTAACTTAGGCGGCTGATTTTGACGAAACTTGAGGAGACGTTCTTACGTCGAAATCGTTTTGGATAATTCACTCTGAGAAAGATATTATCACTTTTTTCCAAATAAATTTTATTTTAGTTAATTCGGAAAAACGGATTTCCGTCAATATTGATAACGTGTATGGCTTCATAGTCAAATAACGTACATATAACTTTAAAAACATTGTATATTAGCCAAATCTTCAATTTAAATTCTTTGCGATTTAATTTTCCGAAAGATAATTTCCAAAGATCATTCTATGAGAAAAAAAGTACCAGATTCAAACAGGGGTCGGCACGAGATTTGAAAAATTCTGTCCTGTCCGGACTCCGGAGGCAGGAAGATTTAGATATTTTTTCCATATATTTTGCTTGAATCTACAGAAAAAGGGGATCGAAAACCAACGTCAAAGACATTTTTTTTACAAGCCTGATCTACCTGCGTAGCAGTAAATATGGAATTGGGCATCTTTTGGTCCAATCTTTTAATCTAACTCGCCGTTGCATGAACATGTTTATTCATGCAAGTATTAACAAGAAGACTTTCTTTATGAATGAGATGAACATCCTGAATATATTCACTGAACTACATTTAATCTCTACTATACTATTATATCTAGTATATATCTAAGTTACTTACTCGACCGCTCTCTAACTCGAACTGACTAGAATATAATATTACCAATAATCTTTACGGCCAGTGAAAAGAGTTGATTGATCAACTCGTTTCTTAATGGTTGAAACATGATCTATTGTATTGAGTGTAGTCCCACCTACACATACATATCTGAGTATGCGCAGCATGCGGAGTATCCATAGTTTACTCAGCATGCGGAGTATACGCAGCATACGCATATGAATGGAGTTTTCTATGCTGTTATAGACCTTTGCAGTCCAACTGGAGAACTTAAAAAATTTCTCTATCGATACCAACATTATGGAATTTTTATAGAAATAATAACGATATATTAACAAATCGATAAAACTTCTTTATAGACCAAGTATGAGGATAAGAATGCTACCAGTTTATTCTGAATTGACCATATTTTCTAAAAAAATATAAAAATAAAATTGGGAATTTTTTTCGGTCCTAAATTCACGAAAGTAACTGAAGGGAAGATTGAGCTCAGGGTTTCTCTCTCTCTCTAAGTCCTCTCTCTCTGAGTTTTCATCTGATGATGTTTCAGATACAAATCCTGCTCCGGCTAAAGCATTAAAAACTCTTTCAAAAGGTTCATTAAAGTTTTATTAAAATGATAAGTCGGTTAAAAGTAAAGGTTAGTATAGCGTGCAGGTAAAATGTGCAGAATAAAGTCGTCTGAATTTCCTTCGTCTGAACGTCCTTCTTTTATAGCTACGGGACATGAGTTTGAGGACATGAGTGCTGCCGGTTACTGTTTTCATATTTGTCACACGGTATTTTTGGGCGTGAAAAAATTAAATTTATATCAACAAAAATATCATTTTATTTTCCATATACTTAATTAATACTTAAATTGTTGATCGAATGATATATTTCTTATTGTTCAGAGATAATTAGAACTTACTTAATTGGGGGTTTGATTACGTAGCGCAAACCAAACGTGACGGTGGCAAGAGTCGGTTATTTGAATATTTCGGAACAGAAAAAGTTTTTTTTTTATCGGAAATTAGGTCAGATTTGTTTCATCCATAATTATTTGTTTCATCAGTGACACTGATTCAGTATTCAATTTTTCTCAGCGAGTAAAAATATTTTTGCATGTTTAGTTAGCTCAAACGAACTTGTCGCAAATTTGAAATTTTTCGTTTTTTAATCTTGTTCTTTGCGAAGGTGAAAATATGTTTTGCACGCTAGATTATAAAAATCAAAGAGAGGGAGTATTAATCAAACGCAAAAAATGTAGCCTTTTTTAAGAGAGGCAATATTTTATTGTTTTAGACAATTGAATGGGATTCAACGGTTCTTTTCAGGACTACTATGATAACCAGGGCCCAAAATTTTAAAACTGTGAAAATATTTGTTTATAAACAAACTGTTGACCTTAACCCGTGTGAGCACAACACCTATATATAGGTGACTGCATATTTAAAATCATCTAAAATATGCAAAAAAACCATCGTTGAATTGTCTCCTTCAAATACATTATAAAGAATTTTGCAAGGATTTCAAAAAAGTGACTTATTTTTTTTTTGGAAATTTTGTTCAAATTTTTACGGAGGGTTGATTTTTTGAGATTTTTTTCCAATCTTTTACCTCTAAAAAAATAAAATGCGACCTATTGCGTCAATTAAAATTTGAAAATAGCCAGTTTNAAATTAGGTCAGATTTGTTTCTCCATAAATTATTTGTTCATCAGTGACACTGATTCAGTATTCAAAATTTTCTCAGCGAGTAAAAATATTTTTGCATGTTTAGTTAGCTCAAACGAACTTGTCGCAAATTTGAAATTTTCGTTTTTCAATCTTGTTCTTGCGAAGGTTAAAATATGTTTTGCACGCTAGAATATAAAAATCAAGAGAGGAGTAGTTATCAAACGCAAAAATTGTAGTTTTTTTTTAGGAGAGGGCAATATTCTATTGTTTTAGACAATTGAATGGGATTCAACGGTTCTTTTCAAGACTACTATATAACCAGGGCCAAAAAATTTTAAACTGTGAAAATATTTGTTTATAAACAAACTGTTGACCTTGATTGTTCTAGAACATGATCAACAATTTGTATATAAACAACTTTTTTCATGATATTTTTCAGTTTTGAGGAATTCTGAAAAGCTAAGTACCTTTATTATTATTTATTTATTATTTCCATTTTTAAGCCTTTAAAATTTGTTTTATTCAATTTCAATAATGGCTCGAGTTAACCCACGTAACAATAAACGAGCTAATGCTCTTCGAGAGCTGCGTCTCGAAGAGAAGAAAGCTCACGAACTTATCGTGTACAGCAAATCGTCTTTTAATTTTAGACAATGATTGGCAATTGAGCCGTCGCCAGCAAGAATGACGATCACGCCAGGGCCATCAAATGCAGGACCTTTGGAGAACATACAGGAAGAGTGGTGGCGGAGCGCGTTGCGACTTCACTAGCACCATCGGAAATGCCAGCTGGTTCACAACCAGCGGTATTTCCAAGATGGTGCTGTGGCCTCGCCATGTTCTCCAGCGATGACCATATGCGTCACCTGGTGTCGCTCGTACATAGGTATGATTCAAATTTTACTTAAGGGGATATCCTCAATTCACACTTTTGTTAATATTCCGGCCGTCATTAGGAAACTAAGTGTGTTTTTAAGTATTAGGGCCGGGATATTCACAAAAGTGTGAATAGGGGATATGGGCAAAAATGTAATTTGAATAGCGAAAATGAATTCTTGCTCAAAAACTGAGCTAGAAAAGTATGTTAAGGGGGTTGTGGGTGTAAAGAATGCATGAGTGGAACAAAATAGTTTATATATTCGCTAGAACCCGTCAATAACAATAATTTGTTCTTAAAAGTAATGAAAAAATAAGTGGGTAGTATGAATGAGATGTATGATTGGTTCAAACTAATGAAATATGTAAATCAAGTGGTTTGATTAGTTGGAGGCTTTTAGCGTGGGCGTTCTTCTCGTNACAATGTTGCTTTAGTGATTACAACCTCAACTTTGGTGGTCCAAAATCAAAGCCACCCCTTGCTTATAATATGATTCAAAAAATCACTGAAACAACAATAATGGGGATCTGACAAAGCGCTATAGAGATGCTTATTTTTAAGATGGTCGTAGTTGGGAAAAGGAATAAGTCAAAATAAGTGGTTCGTAAATTTTTCACACAGGAGTTATTTTCTATAGCGAATTCGCTATCAGCCCAATATATAAAATTATGTAATAAATGCAGAAATTTGTAATTTTGGAAACCCCGTGCATTGATAAATGACACAAATTTGCGATGAAAAAATCAATATTGCATTAAATTATACTTAGATATGTTTTGTCTTTTGTATATATTTGTATTCTATATAATTCCAATTAAAACTGAAAACCGGTTAAATAAAAAAAAATAAATTGTCTATCGTGATTTTTTTTTGTGGCAGAACGTTTATCCAATTTTTTTTTTTGTTTTTCTTGTTTTGGAACATAATAATTAAAACATTTATAAATGTTTCTGACTAAAAAAAATGCGGAGATTTCAAAAAGTTTTTAAAACTAGACAACGCCAAAATAAATTAAGAATTTTTTAATTGATAATTTTTAGTATGATAATATTTTCGCAAAATCTTATGATATATATTTCAATCAGAAGCGTCGGAAAATGAAGGAAAAAATGCGTATTGAACGTAGAAACGTCACCGACTATTATTGTCATCAACAATCCTGTAAATTAAGAGAGACTGGTCGCATTTTAATAAAGCCAAAACAGGGTTTTCAGGGTAGATTTGGGCGTATTTTCAAAACCAAAATATTGCTCCGGAAATACAAATGGCAAGCCCAAATTTGCCGACTAATCAAAACGACCTTTCAAAAAGTGACCGATAATTTTTCCTTAAAAATCCATCAACTCCTTATTTTAAACATAAATTTAAAAAATTAGAGTTGAATGACCGCCAAAGTACACGCGCAGACCACCAAGGTTCGTTTGCCCTCAATTTAAGGGTCTCACGTTAAATTCATAAACTCTCTAAATTTTAACGAAATGATTTGCAAGTCATCCAATGAAGAGCTCAGCGCTTAGTTCACAATTTTATTTGTATCTTGTTTGGGGTCAGAAAAAACGATTCAAATTCTTGGAAATTTCATTATTCGACAAAAAATCGGGTTTAAATAATTTCTAAATTCAGGATAAAAATACTTTTTTGATGATCAATGAAGAATAAAAAAACGCTTATCAATAACTTATTTTTGTCCATATTTTAAAAATAAATTTAATGTCAACCTGGTAACTTTAAATGTCTGCGTAATCTTAATGCAACCAGTATCCTTAACGGAGTTTTAGGGTTTTTTAAACATGGTAACTAGTAACGTACGGAAAAACGACTAAACGTGTAGACTTGTATTTTAACGACTGATAAAACAAAATCTCTCTCAGTAGTATAATAACGCAAAAAATGTAGCTTTTTTTTTAGGCCGAGGTAAATTTTTTTCTATTGTTCAATGTTATTGTTTCTGTTGTTTAAAGTAATAATTTATCGTTATACATTGGATTTCCTCAGAGTACAAATCCTGAAATATTTGATGATACAAACAACGTAAGATATTAGCACCCCCAATAAAAACCCTTTGATTGCGGAATAGAGGCGCGAATTTCATTGGTCAGATTAAGAAAAAGTCAATCAATCAAATGTTCAGATTTGCATTTTTCAAATATTTAGGATTTGTACTCTGAAGGAGGGTGATCCATAATATTGACTAAACTCTTGTGTGTATATAATGAGCAATCATAAAAAAGATTCATCTCTATTTTTATAGAATAACTATTAATTTACGTATTTAATTTAGTGAATTAGTATTTTTTAAAAAGGACTGATACAAGTAAAACATATTTTCCTGATCAATTGTATAAATGTAGCATTTTCTAAGAATCTCGAAGAATTATTACTTTGAAGTTTACTGTATAAAATTAAGGGAAAACAGCTTGAAAAATTGAATTAGAAATTAATTCGAAAATGTTCGCAAATAATGAGAGTATTAATTAGGTTAATTAAAATTATAAATGAAAAAAAATTCAAGGAGAAGAAATGGTTTTATTGTTACTATTTCTGAAGTGTCAAGAAACAATCCTTTTCCTAGGTTCTTTAAGATCAATTGACTTTTTCGTCACGTTTTATTGTTCCTATCACAATCAATAATATAATCAAAATCTGAACATATCATATTTATTTAAAATCATAAATGACCAAAAATTTTGATATCATAAAAAATCGAATTGTATTTTCGAAAGTGCCGCTATTTGATATCATGTGTATAAGTAATTGGAAAAACAGCGATTTCAGCAGAATATTTTTATACCTGGAAAAGTGTTATTTTTTTTTAAAAAATGCCGACAAAATCGATTTTGCAGGGTTTTTCGTGCTAGTCCACACGTCAACTGTCCATTTACTGAAACATCATGTACGACGCGATATTTAGCAAAAGTGACGTTTTTACCACAGATTCCAGTGGGAGATTTTCCGAAATACGTTCCAAGGTTTTCACCGCACGCACGTGTCAGCCTTTAGTATATTCAAGGGTAACCCTAATTGCTTAAACCCTAATTGTTCGAAATTACAGTGTTCAGAACCTCTGGCTATCACCTGGAAGTCATTGAAATCTTTAAAAATCAAAGCACCCGTCTTACCGATGAATTTAAGATGTTTAAGACATTCTAATATTGATCTATATTCTGATCAAGATGAAATCATTATGATTTCCTACTAAAATCCATTGCTGGATATATAAGATTCGCATTTTATGAATGCGAGTCTCAATTTACAATAAAGTCGATCGGGGATTTAAAACGACCGGATCAATCACCGATTAATTCAATGCTTTTGATTATGACACGTTTAATTTCACGACTTCGACTGGCCTTAAAAATTCAAACTTGGATTTGACGGACTGGAGCAAAACCCTTCTTCACGATTCAAAAAGTACAATTTTCAACTACGGTGGACGATTTGAAGACTTCTTACAGCGATTACGAATAATACTCAGATTGGATGTCGCGGAATTATGGTGTGAAAAAATAAAAAAAGCCTAAAGACTATGTAGAATTCTTAGAGAATTCATCGAAATGGTTTTAATGGTCCTGGGATGTCACAAACAACAGTTGCAGAAAACAATTTGGATAAATATTCTGTTACCAAATAGATTTGAAGCATTTGATCACCAAATAATCGAAATGTGAGTATATTAGATTTTAAATTATTATTTATAATTTATTTAATTTTCAGAAAGTAAATTATTTTTTCCGAAACGACTTCGAACCCAAATAATCAAGACTGCTTTACTTGCCGCGGAAAACGAAGCCGATAATGTTTCTTTGCTAATAAAATTGCGGGCATTCTTAAGTATTAGTCAAAAATAATTGTGCCGAGTAATGAGCGATAAGTGCCTCTTTTGCCGTCAGGCTGGGAAAAAATAAAGCTATTTTTAATTCGCTCTGAAAAGGCGAATTTTGATAAAATCACGTTTATATTTGAAAAGTCAAAATAATTTTTTGTAACAATATCTCCTCAGTAATAGTTTTTTACTTGGGTGAAAAGCAAGTTTTTTATCACAAAAAAATGAACAGAAATTATATTTTTTTGGTCAGGAAAAACCAGACAGTCACTTTTAATAAAATCGCCAGAGACGAACAACATCGAATATTTGCACCTCAAAAAATAATGAATGTTATTCTCATGTTTTACTTTAATGCGAAACATTCTGCAGTTTCCACCTGTTGAAGGTGCCATAATCGAGAATTCAAAATATAAGAGAAATGGCTTTCCATATATGAGCCGACGATCTGTAATTGGGATAGCAAAACCCTCTCAAACCTGAAACTGAGAAAACTAGAAAACATAGGCGCAATTCAGAAAGCTTAGAAATGATTGACATTTTTTTCCCAATGGAATGACATTGACGCTGGAGATATTAAACTCTGTTTGTATTATCTACAGCCTAGTTTTCTCGTTACCGCGTTTTTTTTTATTCGATCGGTTAGACAGACGTATTAAAATTTCACTTCGATTTGAGATAATCGAATGAGTCAATTTTAACAACGTGATTTACCGCGTTTTTTTTTATTCCTATCACCTGCGATTTTTTTATTCCCAGCCCGAGTATTTTTTATTCATATCCCACCATTTTTTTAATTCCAAGCCCCGCGTTTTTATTCCAAACCCCGCGTTTTTTTTAATCCCGCACCAGCGTTCTTTTTTATTCTCAGCCCCCGGGTAGGGAGTGTTTTTTTGCGACCAACCCGTCCTTTTTGATGACCTTAATTAAACTTGCATCATTTAGGCCATGCAAATTATTCTTGCAAAACCACCACAAAATTTTAAAAAATTTTCCAACTATTTTAGATGGTGAAATTTGAACGTAACCGACGGAGGCTGTTTCTCGAGATCCTTACATGTAGTTAATTCAATTTTTGTTGCATAACAAATATTTTAATAACAAAAAATTTACTATGGAAAAATACTAGGAAAAATTTGAATTTCGGAAAATTGTTTTGAAATTCCAAAAATTTTGTAATTGTTTTGGAAAAAACCATACAATTTGTTATCGGTTTCTTCAACATTACAAAATTGCAATTACCAAAACAATTTTCCGAATTCGAATTTTTCCTAGTATTTTTCCAAGTAATTTTTTTCGTAATTATGCTATTATTTTTTGAAGGACAACCCCCTTAAGGGTTGTGGGTGCTTCTCAGTAATTTGCTGGGGAAAAATAAGGCGTTTTTAAAATCAAATATCTTTTGGAAATTGAGTGAACGTTATTTTTCCAATTGTATATGTAGTCCGTAACCTTGAAGAAGTCCAAAAAACTGATTCATTCAAAATCCTAACAATATAATATTGAAATACTCATTTAATGTTATTTTTCGCTGTGGATTATTATTCTTCGTGATTTGAGACTATCTAATGTCTATAATTTTAAATAAATAAATTATTTTTGCAAGCAAATCGATATTCTAGAACTAGTATATTCGATAGTAAGAACTTTTTTTTAATTGCAATCAATTTCTCGTGTGCTGGAATGGTCGGATACAAGAAAAATAATACCGAATTTGAGACCGTGGTCGAAATAACTACTGCACCACAATCCCCTTAGACTCTCAGCATTGATTGCATTGCAATTTCATTTTAAGTAAGTTCATTTCTTCTAAGGAGATTGTGGGTGCAGTAGTATATTTCGAACCACGGTCGCAAATTCGGTATTATTTAAATTGCACCTGACATTCAGCACTCGAGAATCTCGTTTGCAATAAAAAAAAACACCAAAATTATTTCTGATATTTTTTCTAGAACACATTGAAATCGCTTGCTAACTGAAATGCCCGAAAATGACAGGATGATCAAAACAAAATAACCCATTAGTGATCAATTTTCACGGAGATTCAGAACCAAAATAAAATTGGAAACTTTTGACCAATATTCTAAGAAAATTTTTCCAAAAAATATCGTTTCGGACTTGCATAAAAACGTAAAATAATTCTAGATATGGTATCATTTCAGAATACCAAAAAAGAAATCGCAATGTGCGTGTTCGTGAGGTATACTTTTTTATGTAAAATAAATCTACATTTTGCTATAATATTAACTATAGCAAGGAATTTCAAAAATAATTTTCTGCAAATTAAGATGAATTTTAAAATATCTTGGTTGCAATTGTGGAGAATTTTTTTCTGATCAATAATATCGGCATTAGTGATTTTTGGATACGTGGATATGACGGATACTTCAATGAAAAGAAAATACCAGCAATAAAGTTTTTATGCATTTAAAAGTTGATGTGATAATATTTTCCTAGAAATTAATCAAATTTTTGACTTCTCAAGTTACGGACTACAATATACAATTGGAAAATAAACGTTCACTATAATTCTCACAAAGATATTTGAGTTTAAAAAACGCCTTATTTTTCCCCAGCACATTACGGAAGCACCCAATCCTCTTAGACTGGCTGATCTCACATTTTGATTTTATGTCTAGTTTCAAATAATTTTTCCGGAAGTAAACTTCGGCGAAAAAATCTCAAAAATCAAACTCCCCGTGATATTCGAATCAAATATCCAAAAAAAATGAGTATTTTTTGGAAATCACCGCAAAGTTCTTATAATGTGTTCGAAGAAACAATTCTGTTACATTTTTTTGCCTATATATAAGGTTTTCGGAAGGCTTGAGCCGATATAATCGGCTCTATGATTCAAGGGTTTAAGGGGTAACAAACTAATCAAGTAAATAATTTCATAATCTTAAAAAAAAATTATTGGTCTTATTAAAAACAGTTTTTAATGTTTATATAAATAATATAATTATGCTCAGTTTGAGCTATCTAATAACTCATCGATGACTCGTTTTGAAATTCGGATGACTCGCAATAAAGGGATATCCGTAATCTGTCAAAATGCACCGAGGCCCTTAAGGGGGTTCTATAGGCAAAATGGACTTTTTGAATTGCTTATTTTCTTCTGGCATAGACATAGGAAGTGAATAAAACATTCTGATAAGTTAGTTCGTAATCTCTGGAAGACGTTTTGAATCATATTTTTAAGATAGCCATGTTGAACCAACCGGTAAATGAGGTTAACCAGTAGCAAAAAAATTTCTTGAAAAAGCTGTATTTTTTTTCGTCCTATTTTAGGAAATGTTTCAAAATTGACATTATCTGCGAAATTCAAAGGCGAAAAAACTGTTGTTCCTTTTTTTATTTTCTCACTAAAAAGGTATCAAAAGCTGGCGAAAAGGACTGTTTTTTGCTATTTTAGCCAACGGAAAGTTGTATTTTTTTTCAATGCTACATGGCAACTATTTTCCCGTGCACTATAGTTTCAATAATTGTTAACAAAACTGTTGTGCCTGATTTAGAACCGATTTCATTTTTTAACTCCCAGGAGTACGATTTGAAAATTTATTTTTGACATCCAATTCGTCCAATCAGTTTTTTTTAAGACCAAACGATTCGTAAGTTGAATGTTTATTGGAACGGTTTTTATAAACTATGACCAAATATTTGACCGTTCGAGCGCTAGAGCAGAAAGATTTTTTATTTTCGACCACTCAGAAAAATTTTAATATTTTTTTCCGAAAAATTTTTGGTAATTTTTTAGGTTTTTGAGTTTATATGACTAAAAAAGCCACGTTGAGTTCAAAAATCATAAAATCAGACCTCTAGCCTTTTAGTTCAAAAGATAACGAACTTGCCTATAGAACCTACAGGGTGTAAGGTTTTTCCCTTCTTTTTTCAAACACTGGTTACACTTGATTTCCGCCGTTTTGATGGTGTATCTGAGAAAACTCTTCTTCTGACAACCAATCAAGAACGGCGGAAATCAGTGTAAACCAGTTCTTGGAAAAAAGAAGGTAAAAACCTTACACCCTGTATATATACTCAAAATAAAGCTTGTTTCAAATTTTATGAAAAAAATTCCAGAATGTTAAATTTTTCAATTTTTATTTCTTTATATAATTAAACAATCTACGTGGAGATCAAAAATTCTAAAATCCAGTCAAAATAATTTTCAGTACAAAAGATATGGGCTGCCCTATAGAACCCCTTAAAGGGATTGTGGCTGTAAATAGAACAAGCGTTGAAGAAATTTTTTGTTTTATTCTTGAATTCAGCTGAAGACAACAATTCAGAAAGAACAATATTTTGAACCAATCAGTTTGCTTTATTTGATTTTGTACCGCGTAGGCGCACCAGGACAACACAGCACGACAACAAACCTTCTACTGGAAATTGAACAAAATGAACTTTTTTTACTTATAAAACCCAACAGAGAATAATTTTTTCAACGAGCTTTTGGTAAATATGACAATACTTCGTAGGTTTCATACATTTTCTGTTTTATTCAATTTTTAAAAAAATGACCGAGCTTATTCAGATTTTAAAGAGAATTCTGAATTTCATTTTTACCGTCTAAAAATCAAAGGAGATTTTTGTTAATTTTTCTTTTCTGGTAATTATTGAAGAACGTCGTATTTTATCGAAACATCTTTGTTTTATTCAATTTAAAGCAAAATTGATAAAGATTTTACAATTTTTGTGTGAATTGAGAACATATTTTTACCAGTTTTTCGATGCGTACCGGTGAGCCATCCTTCACCAGAATTAAAACATTTTACTTGCAGTTGACAAAGAAGGTTTTAGTCTCCCGTATTTTTTCTTCTCATTTATTCTTATCTGCCTTTTATCGACCCTTCCAGTCCAGCTGGAGGTGAGGGCTATTTCCCCAGTAATTCCAACATTCTACACCCACAACCCCTTTAAGTGCGCACGTCTAAAGACATAAAAGCAGCATGTCAATATCATAACAAACAATTAAAAGCCTGATTTCTGTTAATGATAGTGTCAGGCTTTTAAGGGAATGGGCGTCGATAATTAAGCACTTTTTACACATTTTCAAGTGAAGTTTCTGAGTAACTGACTTCAAAAATAATTATTTTTTACAATACGTAGTACAACTCTTGAGAAAGTTGTCAGTGATATTCGAAGTCATCTGATACTTCGAACCACACTCACAAAATGAATTTCATTAGGCGCTCCCTAAAAGCACTAAAAACCTTCTCCTCATTCATCTCTCATCACTTTATTGATATTTGCAATTTAGAATGTATATATAAATACTCATCCCCAAATGAAAGCCTTTTTCAAAATTTTCCTTAAGTTGTCAAAACAACTTATTCTAAAACCTACTTTTGAAAAAAATTCAAAATTCAGAAAAAATCCTGGAGTTAAAAGTCAGTGACAAATTCTCTGCAAATAGGGCAATCAAAAAAGATATCTGAGAAATCTCAATCGTCACTCTTAATTCAACTTTTAATTTCAACCCCCGAAAAACCGACTTATCTTTGAACAAATCTCAAACCGAAAAAAATCTTATAAGTGAAAACTTTGCAGAAATTCTTTACAAAATAGGTGTATCAAAAGTATTATACGTGAAGCTGAGATTCGACGCCCACTCCTTTAAGGGGGTTGTGGGTGTAGAATGTTGGAATTGCTAGGGAAAATAGCCCTCTCCTCCAGCTGGACTGGAAGGGTCGATAACGGGCAGATAAGAATAAATGAAGAAAAAAATACGGGCGACTAAAACCTTCTCTGCCACTGCAAGTAAATTTTTCAAATTTTGGTGAAGGATGGCTCACCGGTACGGCATTGAAAACTGGTAAAAATTGTTCTCAATTCACTCAAAAATTGTAAAATCTCGATCAATTTTGCTTTAAATTGAATAAAACAGAAAATGTATGAAACCTACGAAATATTGCCATTTTTTACCACGTCCTTTCGTTGAAAAAATTATTTTCTGTTTGTTTTAAGACGGTTAAAATTAAATTCAGAAGTTCTCTTTAATCTGAATAAGTCGGTCAATTTTGTTTAAAATTGAAATAAAACAGAAAATGTATGAAACCTACGAAATATTTTCATATTTTATCACGTTCTTTCGTTGAAAAAATTATTCTCTGTTTGTTTTAAGCGTTAAACAAAGAATTTATTGTTTTTATTAATTCCCATAAAGTTTGGAACATGCAGAAACGAGAAGAACGCCCACGCTAAAAGCCTCCAACTAATCAAACCACTTGATTTACATATTTCATTAGTTTGAACCAATCATACATCTCATTCATACTACCCACTTATTTTTTCATTACTTTTAAGAACAAATTATTGTTATGACGGGTTCTAGCGAATATATAAACTATTTTGTTCCATCTCATGCATTCTTTACACCCACAACCCCCTTAACATACTTTTCTAGCTCAGTTTTTGAGCAAGAATTCATTTTCGCTATTCAAATTACATTTTTGCCCATATCCCCTATTCACACTTTTGTGAATATCCCGGCCCCTACTACTTAAAAACACACTTAGTTTCCTAATGACGGCCGGAATATTAACAAATGCTCTCAGATACCTGTCCTAGGACAGGACTGGAAAGGACCAGGACAGAAAATTTTGAAATGTCCTCCCTCAGGACAGGACAGAAAATTTTGAAAGTTGCCTGCCTCAGCACAGGACAGAAATTTTCAAATCGTGTGCCGACCCCTGGTCCTGTTTGGTTGATTTTGAAAACACCACGCTGAAAACACTTGGACCCAACGTTAACAAAATAAAAGTGATTATGGAGTCCTCGTCGCGTATCTTGTATATATATATTGAATAAAATATATTAACAAATTTTTGTGAAAACGTGATTTTGACAGCTGTCCTAAACTTTCCAAAAATATTTTGCAAATATTGGAAACCTTGCAACTAGGCGCGAACATGCTTGTTTGGAGAAAAACAAATCAAAAAAAATTTCAGAAAAAATTTTCCGAAATAAAAATTTTCAAAATTTTTTTCAAAATTTGTCGAATTTTTTTGTGTAAAAATAACGCCTAATGAAGGAGATTCAAAAAATGTACGAAAACATATTTTTCAATATAAGACAGTTGTTAAAATCGCATTTGAAATTTTCAAATTTTCATTTTGAAACTAGCTTTTGACAGCCGTCCCCAACTTTAAAAAAAAATTTTTGCATTTTTTCTTGAAGAACTTGATAAGGCGCTTTTTTAAAGGGTAGTCTCGACAAACGGAACAAATTTTTGTCTCGCATTTCCCACCCTAGTCTAAGGCCTCATTTGAGGTATTTAGAAGTCGAAATATCAAAACCAGGCTTGTAAAGGGATGCATCCCTAGCCGATTTTTGCATCCCTATCCCCATCCCCATTCTATCCCCAATTTGGGGATGGGATGCATCCCATCCCTTTTTATCCCCATCTATCCCCAAAATAGGGATGCATCCCTAGGGATGTATCCCCAGGGATGCATCCCCATATTATATGTTTAATGTTATTTATGTCATATAATAAGTTTTATAAGCGTGAGTAATATAGGTAGTGTTTCCACCAATCGATTTTCGGCAAAAATCGACCACTTAGAGTTGATTTTCCAAATATACTGGTTTGTGTGAAATTTTATTGCGCGTCTTTTGGTATGAATATTTTTGTTCAAAAATCCATTTTTTTTGAAAAAAAANACTCAGAGTTGAAAAGCACACATAAGAATGAAATATTTAAAGCTTTTTGAGGGTTTATTCGCAAGTTATAAACATAAATGAATAAGAAATGAATATATTTTTAAACTAAAAATGCCCGAATTTGCATCTTTTTTAAAATTCTAGACTCAAGCTGAACTTGACTTTATATATTTTCTGTGTTTAAAACTTTATATGTTTAAATATGCTTGAAAATGTTATTTAATTGATGAAAACGTTAGCAATAAACCAAAATGAAATAAATGAATAAGTTTGTTTCATTTATAGAGTCGACACGTTAGTCACAGGAGATAGTAAAATCTGGGTTATAAATAAGTTTAGATTTAAGTAGGGATTATGGCTGGGTACGGAATAACTCTGCGCTTCCGCCCAAAATTTGAAACAAAAAAGTTCGAAGGCGATGAGTCATCTTCCCCGCTTCATTTCTTTGACTCGGTTTCAGCCGATCCGTCTCCCTTGTTCCAAAGTGGTGAAACACACACTATTGAGTACACTAAATCAAGTACCTATCTTGTCGACACTTTGTAAAATGATATCCCTAACTTTGATTAATTGAGCTTAGGCTCAAATAATAATATAATGGAAATAAAAGTCAGCGCAAAATTTGAACCGATAGAAATATTTTACATTCGAGTAATTGATTTTTGAAATAAGCGGTGTTTACATATCGTGAAAAAATCATTTTCTGCTAAGCGGAACGATTTTATTGTACCTACGCAATTTTGGAGATAGACAAACTAAGGAAATCTGAGAAAACACGTAGGTTGAGGGTAAAAAGCTGAGCACTAACCATTTATTCGATGTTATTGTTATTATGAGGTCATTGCAGAAGTTCAATATGATAAAATTAAAGTTTAAATATATATTCAACTTTTTGAGGTTATGTGACAATTATCCCAAGAAACCTCCTTTATATCTTCGGAAAAATACATTTTGTACAGAATTTTACAAAGATCATTAAAAATCGTTCGAAAATTTCCGAAAAAAAAGTGCATTTTGACATTGACAATTATAAAGCTTTAAAAATAAATGTCAGCACCGTTTTTAAAATTTGTCTTCGATTCAAACCTAAACCGGGATTCTGACGATTTAAATGTTTGCAATAACTACAACTCCTCCTTTTTTGTTATTTTTATCTATATTTAATCCACTCCTACGCACAAATGATATTTGATTTATTTAACCCCCTTACTCATTTGAGTATTGATGTCCCCCTGAGGCATGAGAGCCATTTTTATGGCTCGACTTTGAAGCTCTTTCACTCAAAACATAAGTGCTTTCGTCTAAATTATTTTTCAATCATTGTGATAAAGGATAGAGTTAACTTTATGGATTATTAAATTTAGATAATTAACACTTTGAGTACTTAATTAAGGCTGTGGAATAACGGAGTAATAATATGCAAATTAAATGAAATAGAGCAAAACCTGGGCTTTCTTGATCTGATCGTCAATTCAAAATACCTTATCGGGTTCATCTATAAAACGATAATTCTCACCTCTAAAATGGTGAAATTAATGGTTAACAATATGTCGGCCCTTATATTTCCGTTCTGCTTTCTCATTGATGAGCAATTTTTCTGTTTTAAAACAAAAACAAATAAAAAAAGTTCTACATTCAGTACTTTTTAGTACATTAAGTAGAAACATTATTATTTTTTTAAAGATGGTCAAGACGAATTCCTAAAAAAAAACTTCAAAAAAATCCAAAAAAATTAGGATGAAATATATTTCGAACGGCTCATCAAAATTTTTTTTATTTTTTCAAAAATTAATCGCTAACTCTACGGGCGATTCGAACCTTCAACTTCAAAAAACAAAAGCCACTTTTATGGTTCTATGAGTAAGGGGGTTAAAGTTGCATTTTCGGTCAAAAATATTTAAATATGAAATTTTGTGTGAGAAAATAAAATAATCGCGACTGATTAATTGATTCGAAGAGGTGAAAAAAAAGCAATTACAGCCTAGATCTATAAAACATTTTGTTTAAAAGATTATAAAGTTAATATTTC
>SCLH01001386.1:98338-109639 GCA_004367855.1 Oikopleura vanhoeffeni
ACATTTCTCTATAGTTAAAGATAGGCTTTTTAAAATTCCCGGCGGAAATATTATACCTCTTTTTCATTCATGAATGTAACGAAGGTCTCAGATGCCTAATACTAAATGCCATATCTCCTATTCACACTTTTGTGAATATCTCGGTCCTGATTAGGAAACGTAGTGTGTTTTTAAGTAGTAGCGCCTGGATATTCACAAAAGTGTGAATAGGGGATATATTTTACCAAATTCGACTCTTTTTTCAAATTTCTAAACACATGTTCTAGGTTCCAAGTTCAATTTTTGGTGTGAATTCCTATGCGAAATTTTCTGTATTTTTATAATAGTTGAAAATGAATTAACACGAAAACGTTACCGTACTTTACAGTTTTTAATTTAAAATATGTATATCTTATATATATATCATATATATAACTTATATGGATTACCGACCCTCAGAGTACAGAGCCTGAATATTTGAATGATACAAACAACGCAAGATATTATCACCCAATCAAAACCCTGGATTGCGAAATAGGCCAATTTCATTGGTCAGATTAAACCAATCAAATGTTCAGAATCAAATGTACTATGAGGGTCGGTAATCCATATTTCTTCATGGACCACAATTGAAAAATAATTCGAAAAATGTAAAGTTAAAAAAATCTGCGTAGGTTAAACTTCGGAACAATGATTTAGCATTATCTTCTATATTAAATCGTAAATACATTCATGATTTTAGAATTTCCAGTGAAGTTAATCAACCTAAAACCGCAGTAAATTAATTTTAATATATTTTAACCCACCCTAGAGAGCGACAAGCGACCATAGCTGCTCTGTAATCAAAACCGACTTTGTTAATAGTTCCCCAATCGTCTTTTCGGTTGTTGTAAATTTCTAGAACGCCTCGACCATACGTTTCATCATCGCCAGCTAATCGGGTTTGACCTGAATTAATACTATTTTCATTCTAATTTTTTAACAGGGGTTCAAGTCAAAACATAAAATTAGGTTCATGCTCTTAAAAACTGTCATTATATTTAAATGAATTAACATGAACCTACAGTTATCACACTTTTGTAAATATCCCGGCCCTGACTAGCAAACGTAGTGTGTTTTTAAGAAGTAGGGCCGGGATATTTACAAGAGTGTGATAAGGGATATAAGTTATATCATATAACTTAAATGAGGCAAAAGAACAAAAATTACCAAATTTTATTTAACTGAGCACTTAGATTCAAAGCAATTACTGAAAATAAAAAAACTTTAATGGATCTTGAAGAAATTTGTCATTTGATTTCAAAAATTGATTTTATGTCATAAAAACACGTTTTTTGCTTAAAACTGCACCGACCGCTAAAGCGCCTTAAATCTCCTATGAATCATGGGCCTATGATCCCTTAGAGCTACCAATTTAAAAAAATTAAAACACGCTTTAAGGAAATACTGGTCGCTGGTCCTATGAGGCCTTAGGTCTTAATTTAATCAGAGTCGCATACCCCCTTAAACGAAAAGCTGAATTAAAAATTTCGATGATGATAAAAGTCATTTTGCGTTAACGATAAGTACTGACAGTCGCTCTAAATGACACATCAATCGTTTTAATTGCGTCGTAATAAATGGTTAATACTGCTATCATCTATTTCAATCGAAAATATATATTTGAACTTTTTACCCAAATTGTCTCACGTCCGCACTATACCATTTTTTAGATTAAGAACACACTAAGGGGGGGTTTGGGGGATCTTCCCCCACATAGGCGTGCCCACTTAAATATAACCTCCTCAACAACCACAGTCTATAAGACATTATACAATTTGGGGGAGGATGACACATCAATCGTTTTAATTGCGTGGTAATAAATGATTAATACATTTATATCAATCGAAAAAATATATTTGAACTTCCTTCTTCCGAATTGTTTCACGTCCGCGCTACGCCCCCCACATAGGCGTGCCCACATATAATTCAACCTCCTAAACAGCCATACAATTTGAGGGGTTTTAGGGGGTGTCCCTCTTACGTGGGCGTAGCCCACATCTTACACACTCAGGGGGGGGTTTGGGGGACTCCCCCACATATTATTAATGTTTCGTAGAGCCTAGCGTGTCTAGAGTCAAAATTAAAATTATCACATTCTCTAGAAATTATCCTCAAAAGGTCGGAAATTTTCTGGGCAATTTTTTCACGTTTTTTGGTATTTTCGAAGCCGTGAAAAGGTGAAAACTTGATAATTAACATAAATTGATTAATATATTTTAACAATAAGCACAGAAATAACATTGATAACTAACCCAGAATCAACGATTCTGATTAGTTTGAATTTAAACAAATTAAAATCGAGCTATGACAAGACACTTCGTTTTTGAACATGATTCATCGTAAAAATTATTTTTTATAGATTAAACTTCAAAATTTGCTAAATTTTTGCAAAAGCTAGCGCGAAACAAACAGAATCTTATGGGGAGCCGAAATATTAAATTTTGACCTTAAACACAAATATGAACTTAAAAATTCACAAAAATTTTTTAAGTGGCCTTTTGAAACAAAAACGATTGATTCGGTGCATTTCATGAAATATTGAATGCAAAAAATGAAAGATCAGCCATACTTTTTAATTTTAAAATAGTGAACATTAAAAATTCTGTGCCAGATCGTATAATCCCAGGAAGTTAAAATTACGGAGACCATTTGGTTGCTTAAGAAGGTTGTCCATGCTGGTTGCTTAATGGCACTTTGTCATGCACATCACTTTTTCTGGGTAAGCCTTGTTTTCTGCTGGGCAAGCGTTGATCATTATTGCGTTATTTAATAGTTATAGAGGGGTTGTGTTCAAAATATTTAAAAAAACATGAAAATTGACTTAATATGCCGTAAAAATGATAGATCATAGTCCTGATAATGCGGGGATTCCTCATTAGAGGGCGCAGAAGTCGATAACGGAGGTTCAAAAAGATTTTCAGCGATATCTACTGTATTTAAAAAATTTGAATCTGTTTTTGACTCTGACATCATCTGACGAAAAACCACGCATCGCATAGACGAATGACCACGACCAATTAATAATACATAGCCCATTTAGTTAAGTTTCAATTTTCGGACATTTTATGTTTGGAACCCCCTTAACCCCCCTTAACCTTTTTCGTGATTCACCTAAACTTATCAATATGAACTCACCTTCATAGTTTTCATAATCTTGAGTATAATTTCTCCACATTTGAGCGGTTGGTACTTTGCTCTCCATATCTGGACATAGGCCAAATGCATTATCGAACAAAAGAATGATTAATAAAGCCATTTTTTGAAAAGGGATCGTTTGGTCGGATCGTTAATTCTGGATTTTCATTTTTTTCTTTGAATCTTGAATCGTACTTTTCGCGTCTTATCTCTGTACCGTCTAAATGAAAGGGAGTAATTTAAAACCCCAATCTTATTTTAACGTCTAAATTAAACCAGTTATTTACAACCTTTATATGACTAAAAATTCGAATCAAAATGCCTCAAAATTTGCGGGTGGTGAAAAAAAAGTAAGGGGGTTGGGCGTGTTAATTTTTAATAATTCAGTTATGTCACTGGAAATTTTCAAAATATTATCAAAAATTTGTAATAATTCGCGATACAAAAATGGCTTATACACGCATTTCCGAAATTAAAGAAAACCCCTTCAACCCCTTCTCTCATATCAAAAATGCGAATAAATGAAAGAAAAGAGCCAATAAAGACCGGTTATTATCGTTTTTGAAAATTCGTCTTAAATTTTTAAAATGTAGCCGGAAAACGTTTTTTAGCTTATTCTGAGAGTGACGTCTCAAAGCCTACTTCTGCCTCGATTTTTCATCCCTATCCCCAAATTTGTTTTTCAGAAATGGTCTAGACAAAATAATTTTGGCTTATATTTTTTATTTCGACCACAGGGTGGACAAAATTTATGACATCATCAAATTCCTGCCAGTTTCATGTTTTCCGATTTTTCAACTACTTTACTAAGAATAATTCAAATTTTATATTTAACGTATATTGATAAATGTATTTTCACAATCCGCATGAATAAATCATTGAAAAATTGGCCTAAATGATAGATTCTGATTGGTTGTAATTTTAACCAAGCGAAATTGAGTCAAAAATTTCGAAGAATAAAGAAAGTCCGAAATTTTTATCAAATTTTACGCATTTTACAGTTTTTAATTTTTTCAAAAATTCTCTACTGCAATTTTTAGCTGACTGGGTTTGGAACTCAAAAAATTGAAAACTATTAAATTAAGTTGTGGTTGATATCAAATAGCTTCCTAAAATTTGTAAACAAGGTATTAATACTATTTCCGACGACATTTCTTCATACTAAGTTTATAAATTATCTTTATAAAATTCAACGTTAATTAAGGGAGTGGGCGTCGATCTCTCAACTTCAAGCATAACACTTTTTGATATACTAATTTTGTAGAAAATTTTCTGCCAAATTTTTTTCACTTGTAAGATTTTTTTTGGTTTTGAGATTTTTTCAAAGAAAAATCGGTTTTTCGGGGGTTGAAATCAAAGGTTAAATTAAGCGTGACGATATGATTGCGACTTTTATGATTGCCGAGAATTTGTCACTGAGTTTTCGAACTCGCAGGATTTTATCTGGATTCATTTCAAATAAAGTAAGTTTTAGAAAATTTATAGTTCAGAATGGGAGCAAAAAAATCGAAAAAAAGGCAACGCTCGTACCCTAATCCAGGCTTAACGGTGAATTTGATGCGCAAATTAAAAAAATTCTACATATTTTCAAGGAGGAGTAGGCTTTTGCGTGAGGCTCCCAAATAAGCTGTTTTGACTACTAAGGGCACAATTTGGAAATCGAATTGCAAATAACAAGCAAAAATGATATGAAATGAATGATGAGTAAGGTTTTAAGTACTTTTAGGGACGCCTACTAAAAATCATTTTGAGCGTAGGTTAAAGTATCATATAGATTACCCGCCCTCAGAGTACAAATCCTAAATATTTGAATGATACAAACAACGCAAGATATTAGCACCCAATCAAAACCCTTGATTGCGGAATAGGCTGATTTAATTGGTCAGATAAAGAAAGAATCAACCAATCAAATGCTCAGATTTCGCATTTTTCAAATATTTACGATTTGTACTCTGAGGGCGGGTGATCCATATGCTCTGAATTATACTGGCAACTTCTTTAAGAGTTGTACTACGTATTTGGAAAAAAAAATTATTTCTGAAGAAACTTTCTCAGAAACTTCACTTGCAAATGTGTAAAAAAGAGCCCAATTATCGACGCCCACTCCCTTAAAGCCAGGAAAAACGTTTTTGGCCACGGTCCAAAACCCATAAACGAAAAAGGTCGCAATCACAAACATAAACAAAATTCAGTATTTCTACATTGGGAATTCTTTGTTTTATTTTGATAAGTAAAAGTTTCGTTTGTTGAACAATAAGGAAAAGTAATTGTTTTATAAACACGTTTCTATTATGAAACTTTGTTTGAAAACAGTGCTTAAAATTGGAGAGTATTGATGTTTATGAGCAAAAACTGTTTTTTGATCAAAATCAGATGAAATAACTTAACAAAATATTATTTCATAAATTCATTTTCATTATTTTTTTTTGAATAATTTATTAACCCTTGTGAGCATATAAAAAACTCCGCCAAGGCACCAGAGCCACAATTGTGACTCTACTTTGAACGTTGTTAACAGAAAGCTTAAGGCATTTGGAATTTCAATTTATTCTGCATAAGGAAGTTAAAAGGTAATATTTTAGCATCCGACATTTTATATTCTAGAATTTTTAATTTTTTGTTTTAGAAAATTGAGTGAGAAAAACAAGGTATACCATGTCACGTGATACACGGTCACAGTTGTCTTCACAAGTTAATTTTTTGTCGGAGACGATGCACAAGTATCTGGCCTAAGTCATAGTTTTGTCCGCTTTGATTTATATGAATTAACCGCCCTCAGAGTACAAATCCTTAATATTTGAATGATACAAACAACGCAAGATATTAGCACCCAATCAAAACCCTTGATTGCGGAATAGGCCGATTTCATTGGTCAGATTAAGAAAGGATCAACCAATCAAATGCTCAGATTTTGTATTTTTCAAATATTTAGGATTTGTACTCTGAGGGCGGGTAATCCATATCTCATAAATGTTAAGTAATTTATAAATGAGCCAAAACAAAAAAATTGATAGTTCAGAACAAGAGTGTCCGCTTCAGTTATCACAAATGCCTAAAATGACATGATTTGAGATAACAAGGTTTTGATTTCATGCTTTTATAAAAATAAGAGCTTCGAATAAGGAAGCACTGTTTCCACTAAGACCAATACAAGACAATATTAACTTGAATATATTATTAAAAATGGCGCCAAAAAGCTTTTTATCTAATTCAATTTGATGCTCTTTAGCGCTATTTGTAAGTCAATTTATAATCATTATATCATAATTCTAAGGCCATTAGTTATCTCATGTTTTTTGATATTATTTGATGAATACACTTAATAGCTAAGACATGTTTTTTTTATTTTGTTGCTAGCTTATCATTTTGATCATTGTTTTTCATAAATTAAATTTCAATCGAACAAGAAGTGAACAAATCGATAGAAATTTCAGGAAAGTTATTTATAATTGTATTGATTTCACTTAGATTTTAAGTTTGAAAGTCATTTAAAAGACTTTTATTAATTTTTTTATGAGCTGTGAAAATAAAAATTGCAAGCCCCAAAATTTACTTGAAAGTTTCTGCCGACATTCAGGATTTCTTATTTTTCAAGTCAACATATTTTTTTCTGTGAACAAATCTTTACTTTCGGAAATGGTGAAATACTGAAACATGTCAAGAAATAAACTTTTTTGATATAATAACTTTATTTATTAATAATTATTAATTTATAAATTATACAAATTAGATAATCAACGGCTTCAATTTATTTATTAATATATTCACTGATAAAAAATTTATTAATTAGATATATTAAAAATTAGTATTGATAATTAATAACAATAAGTTGTTTTTATAGTTCAGTATTCAAAAAAAAAAAATTATCAATTTTCTTTATTTGTTGTTTCTTGCTGCAAAAGTCATCTCTGAAGCCGTTTTTCACTCAAATAATAATTTATTATAAACTTTCAACTTTATTATTTTAACTTGGTTTCAAAATTTCAATAATCAATTTCCTACTGATTCGCATTTAGTACTTGTCTTGAAATAAAAAATTAGTATTAAAATATATTCATTTTACTTAAAAGTTCAACAGCTGATGTCAGACATGATTATCCCTTTATCACAGATTTGTTAAATATCCCGTCCTATTAGCAAACGTAGTGGTTTTTAAGTAGTAAGCAGGATAATTTACCAAAAGTGTATAAAGGGATATTGCCACTGATTGTATGGATTTGAATCTGCTAGAAAACTATTTCTTTGTGAATAAATCGCAAAAATCAGGAAAAATTCAATCACCTGTCAATCTCAGGTCAAAAAAAAGCGTCCCCCCTCATGACACTTTTTAAGTTCCCTGTGTTTCAAAGAACATTGGCGAAGGTAGAGTTACAAAGCTTTTAAACATGGCTGGAAGTAGTACTGGTTCAAATATGGACAAAAAAAAGATTAAATTTGAATTGAATACGAATTGTCTTTTTGTTCCGAATTAATTATCGCTTCAATGATAGTCTATTCATATAATAGCACAAATCTTATGAGCATGTTTAAAAAAACTTGGTGGCTGGAAGATGTCCAATTTCACAAAAAAATTTTTACGTTATTTATTAAAATTGTTAAAGTTGGATTTAAATCGTACTCTAACAATTGGAAGGCGATATAAAGAAAGGTGTTTCGCGCCGATCCTTCCGATTTGGACGATTTCCAGTCACTTTAGGGGTTGTATCGGCCGGAAAACTTTTTTGAAAAGCCAATAAGGAGAATTATAATAGGGTCAGTACCGGCGTTAAAATCGACTTTTCTAAACATATAATTAGTTTATGCACGATTTGTGATCGGTGATTGTGCAGAATTTTAAGGAAAATTTTTTTGAAAAATAATAAAAAAATTTCGTAAAATTTTGTTTTTTTGTAAAAATGCATTAGAGGCTATAATTGGACGATTGAAGTAGGTCGCATTGCGGCTCCGATCCTTAATTATGCTTATCGGATAGCAAATAAAATTTTTCGTTTCGAAAAAAGTCAAAAAATTTTGGGGCAAAGAATGTTAGCTAAATCAATTTGAGTTCGATCGTCTCCGGTACTGACCCTACCTCATAACTTATATTTTTATTGCAAATTTTTTCTCTTTTTTGAAAAAACATTTGTATTTTTCAATATCTTAAAACTATAAAAAACATTTATTAAATGTTGTATATTTTTTTCACGTCACAAATTCAGATGAAAATTTCGGAATTTAAATTCAAGAAAAACGTTTCAGTTTTGTGAATGGAAAATGCAATAAAAAAAATTGTCATTAAATTTTCCATTTTTTTATCGTTTTAAGTTTCACTCAAAATAATTTAAATATTTTCATATTTCCAGCAATAACAAATCTGACCACTTCCTTATTCGCATCAATTTCAAAATTCAATCGATTTCCTGGTTTTACATCACTGGTCGAAAAACGCCACATTCCTACTTTTAATCAGTATTATTAGATCAAATACTTTGATACGAAAATAATTTTGAGATAAGCTTTTAATTCGTTAGTTCCGCGCCGGTTTTTGACTTTAAAAGCGGAAGTTTTTCTGTGTCAGATTAAGGATCTAACGACCTCGCGATAAAATTCGCAAAACACAATTTCCGTCAAAAATGTAAAAAGCTTATTGTTAAACAAAAAGTACTTTAGATATATTCTTTAAGGAGCTGAGATAATCTCGTCAGATCAGTGCTTTTTTTGTTACAAAACTTTTGTAGATCGATGTTTGTTTTTTTCTAGAATTAACGTAAAATATGTTATTAAATATGAAAAAAGTATAAAAAGAATAATAAAAAATAATAAGTATAAACCAATCAGTTCACTTTTCACAAGTAGGTTCCTTCAATCATACTGAGTTCACTTTGAAAGACATTTTAACCGGTATTTTTCAAAATGGTCATTCACGGTTATTTTCGGCTTTTTTGTACGGTTTATTTTCATTATTTTCTTAAATCATCTGAGAGTCAGACGATTTGAAATAAGAAATTTCAAAAGTCAAAAATGGGTATCGATGTTTTTGACCCATCTTGTAGAGAATTTTTTTCTGGTCATTTTAAGACCCAGGATTTTTTTTGTTTATGAAAAATTTTCAAAAAAAACGATTTTTCGCTCAAATTTTCGAGATTTTACAGGGTCTCATGAAGCCAGTTCTAGCGACTCCGTATGAAGAGCTAAACCGGTAATTTTTTTGGCAGGTGAAAATAGAGCGTTTTTTAGCAGGCCATTTTTTTAGCTAGGGCTAGCAACCACGTGGTCAACCTCAAATGACCGGTCAAAGTTCAAGGTCAATCTCAAGTTTATCGTAGAGACTTGAAAGTACTCTCAAAAAAACCGGAGAGGTCGACTTTTTAATGAACGTATTAGCAACTATGGTTTAATGATGTACTGAAAGGTCGCTAGAGAGCAAAAACTGGTCAAACTTTGACCGGTCATTTGAGGTCGACCACGTGGTTGGTAGCCCTAGCTAAAAAAAATTTTGACTTTTGAAATTTCTTATTTCAAATCGTCTCATGGATCATGGTCCATGACTCATGGTTATTTGAAAATAAGTTTTAGTTTTTGATTCAAACAACCTATATAGCAGCAATAACCCCTTCAACTGGTAGTAAGTTATTATCTCAAAATATTTTTAAGAAGAATCAACTCGAAAAAAATATTTAATTTGATCAAGTCACAGATACTTCTCTCAAAATATTTTTCATTAAATTTATCCATTATCTCCTTTCAGATAATAAGATTTTTTTTGTATATTTGATCATATTTTCTCTTGAAAAGTGCTTTTCAATCATATTTAAAGTTGATAAAAGTGTTTTGAATGAGAATCAAATATATCAATGGCAAGGTCAAATTAAGTAAAACAATTGAAACCGATTAAACTGTTTTATGTTAGTAAGAATGCTATAACGGTTAACTTATTCGTATTCATTTTAATATCAAATCGTATTCTTCAACCAGATACAAGCTTGAGGGCCTTGGTACATTTTGTCAGATATGGATATGGGCTCTTGACGAAAAATTTCCTACTGAGTTTTTATATTCTTCTCAATATACCATCAAAGTAATGTTTCATAATTCAGGCAACTTTAGTAAATACAGAATTTTCGAATTATTGCTTTTTTAGAAAATTTTAAGATCGAATTTAACTTTTCGAATTCGACAAATTATGAAAAATTTTTGAAAAAAGTTCCGAACGTTATAAAAAAATGCCTTATTTTTTGTTAAAATTTTTTTTCGTTATTTCTTTAAAATCAACAAAAACAATTTTTCAAAATGGTCACTTTAACTTTTCGCGTAGGTGACCACATAGTTTTTAAATGGTATTTGAAAAATCATATGAACTTTTTTTGGTCAAAACTACCGGTATTTGGAAATATTTTGCAAAATTTTCCTTATTTCTTGTTCAATTTTTCAACTAATTTTTCAACTAATTTTTCAAACTCATTTTTTCGAAATCACCGGCTGATAATATTGCGAATGCCACCTTTAATTTTTCAAATATGTTCTTGTTTTGTTTCTTTGCTCTTGTTTATACTCTGAATTATAATTTTTGAAACGAAACTACGGTTTTGCAAAAATCCATTGAAACCCTCTTTTATCCAGCATTTAAAAAAATAAATCGAAACTTGCCAACTTGATAAGCCGACCCATCCACTTTTTAAAATTTTCCTTGATTCAGCTCATGAAAAAAAAGTTTTTTTCGATGTGCCAAAATTTCGTTTTTCGTCTTTTTTAAAAATTTTAAATTTTCGATTTTGACGTAAAAATCGTATATGAACAAATTAGGTAAATTTTAAACGGTGGATAGGTCGGTTTTGACGGATCCTAATTAATAAAAATAAAAATAAATTTTACCTAAATTTAGACACCTTCGGTAGCAAACGCGCGTTTTTTGAGTGTTTTTTTCAAAGACGATTTATAAAGTAAAAATTATCGATCTTCGAAAAACAGATTAAACAAAGTAAGCTCAAAAGTAGCAGCTTTCATTCGAAAAAATTTTTGTGCGAAAATTTTGAAGAAACAAAAAGATTCCCATCAAGAGAAAAACAATGAAAATTTGTCAAAATGCATTTAGGCCCTTTAACAAAAATTTTTAAATTGGGTTGTCAAATATAGTATGTAAACGTTTTTATTTTGACGATCAGAAAT